>WTXK01000132.1:0-117370 GCA_025769895.1 Lactarius psammicola
ATCCTCACTATGGTATTCCACAAAAACTTATCACGGACTGAGATCCCCGGTTTACATCAGCCTTCATGAAAGGGTTGTGCACGACACTAGGGATTCTCCAGAATATCTCATTGGCCTACCACCCTCAGACAGACGGCCAATTAGAACGACTAACCAATGGCTTGAGCAATATCTCAGACATTGGAGCAATGTACAACAGGAACAACTGGGCTGAAGCACTGCCGGTGGCGCAGTTTGCCCACAATTCGTGGCCTAACGCAACTACAAAGCACTCCCCATTCTCGCTTATCATGGGTTGGGAACCACAAACGACGTGGACCCCAAGACCCACGACGGCACCATCAGTAGACCAATGACTAGAAGAAATGGTCATCAGATGACAGCATGCGCAAGATTGTATTAAACACGTGCAACAGCTAATGGTGGGCCGAGGGAAGACCTGCTTTATTCCCTATCAAGAAGGAGCTCAGGTGTGGCTAGAAGGAACGAACCTTCGAACCTTTTACCCCACCGCAAAGTTAGCACCCAAACGGTACGGCCCGTTCCAAGTCAAGAAGGTCTTATCGGACGTATCATATGAGCTGGAGTTACCAAAGACTTGGAAAATTCACCCCGTGTTTCATGCTAATCTCCTAACACCATATAAGGAGACGGAGCTATATGGGACGAACTTCACATGACCTCCACCTGACCTTATTGAAGGAGAAGAAGAATTTGAAGTAGAACGCATCCTACAATCAAGGTTGTATGGCCGAGGGCGTAAACTTCAATTCCTAGTCCAGTGGAAAGGTTTTCCCATGAGTGACAGCTTGTGGGAACCCCTAGAGAATGTACGATGCTCAGCTGATCTTATCGCTGACTTCTATCGGCAACACCCTTCCACCGATGGGGCTGGACGAAAGATATAAAGAGCGCAAAATGAGGAGACACTACGATAACACTTCTCTCCCATTCAACTTGACCACCCCCATTGTCTCCACTATTCCTCATCACCGACCCTCTTGTCCTTCGTTACCCGCTACCATGATCCCTCCTTGCTACTACACATATGAACGACCCACGACCCAGAAAAAGCTCTTTGAGAGCACCACAGATGTTGTGTATAGCCTGGAGTACTCGCCACCATCCTCATCCATTTCCACCCCTGTATCTGCCATGTCCCTCCTTGATCAACTTGAACTTGAATCCACCATCTTATCCCTCTTCATTACCACTGCTGTCGACACTCTTACCACCGCCAGCGATCACTGCAAACATTGCCATTTAGATCCACAAGCTGTTGTCCCCACCAAAGCCCCCTCTATCTGTGACACCCTGTCACCAATCAGCCAGCGAAGTGCCAGCAAGCTGTATGCCAGCAAGGTATTAGAGTCATATCGAAGAGGGATTCGTTGTCAGAATGGTTCATATTACACGTAGTCAGATAGCGACTAGAGTATAAAGATGCCTGTACCAGTAGTTAGCGTCGCTATCTAGAATCTCTTGCGTCCAAAGTCTCTAAGTCATGTGAAAGCCTGTAAAATTGGCTACGATTACTCTCGCCGGTGACACTAGATTCTAGATACTTGTATCCTTTCCGTCCTCTCCGATTCCCCCTTTCTTTCACTCTGGCACCTCGACGAGCAAAGCATCAACGTTCACCAAGTCCGCTAGCAAGCGAAGAAAGTACGACGACAACCAGCGGCCCCGACATTATCGAAGAAGCTCTCGACTGAACATTCCCAATATCAATGGCAACCCAGACGATCGCAACGCAGACCGCGACCCGACCCGTTTTCGACAAAGAAGCTTTCCAACGTGAACGAGACCGACAAGCAATGCAAGAACGACTACGGATCCCACGACCACAGTCAGCCGGCGGACGATTACGCCACTTCCTAGACAGCCGCCGAGGAGGCGGGGACGATCTGTTTGGTCATGGAGGAGGTGGAGGTCCCGGAGGAGAAGGCCCACCTCAAGGTTCGGGAGGAGGGGGAGGAGGTCCTCCAGGAGGTCCGCCCGCCGGAGGACATCACTTCGCACCCGGAGGCGCTTTTGGACCCCCTCTTACCGACAAACTCGCCGGAGCACTACCCATGGTGTTCAATGGAGATCGCGAACAAGCCGATGCCTTCATGGACTCGGTCTTATCCTACTTTCACCTTAACTATCAGTCTCAGCTCTTTAGTTCCTACCTCGCCCAGATCGCCTTCGTACTTACCCTCATTCAAGGACCCCATGTAGCTGGATGGGCCCGTGACATGGGTACCTGGTTGGATAGCCTTCAACCCCCCGCATTCTTCAATAACGTCCAAACGTGGGATCAGTTTGTAACTCGATTCCGAGACCGCTTCCAGGACACTCAAAAGGCCGAACGCGCTAGAATGTCCCTCGAGACCCTCAAAATGACTTGGCCGAATGCGGACGGATATATCTCTGACTTCGAACAGATAGTTCGCGACGCTGGCTACGACTTAAACAATTCAGCCACGCGACAACTCTTCCTCAACGGGCTCCCTCGTTCAGTGTTAACCGATGTTCTTCGACCCCCAGCAGCACAAGATTACGCCGACATACGCCAGCGCATGATCGACTCTACTCGGTCCCACCAACTATTGCAAGCTATCCTCGATAAGCGAACTGGAGGGAAACGCGCGCCGCCACAGCAATACGCACCACGAGCACCACTGCCTCGTCAACCGCCACCCATGCCTTATCCTTCACGCCAAGCTCCAACGACGCGGACTCTGTTCTACAATTCGAGCAATGCCCCACCGCAGTATAACAACATCCCCGTACCTATGGACCTCAGTCGAGGACGCGGATATCGAACCAGAGGATGGGCAAGGGGGGCCGTCATTACTCCAGACCAGTACGCTCAGGCCGCACAAGCCCCACAACCTCGTAGGCCTACGGGCCCCTGCTTCAACTGCGGAAGGCAAGGCCACATCGCACAGCAATGCAGGCAGCCGAAACCAGCTATGCAAGCTCGTGCCACCGACATCCTGGACTACTACCAGCCCTCCTATATTCCCGACTACCCCGAGGCTTTTCCCTATGACCCTCGCACAACCTTTGAACCACCATCCAAAGAAGCCGAAGTTTCAATCGACGCTGTGAAAGCCAGATTAGCCACTATGACGATCGACGAAGCCAACCAGCTGATGGAAGACATCCCTCCTGTAGAACCCTCTTCGGGTTTTTCCTTGGCCTGACTCGATCCGTCCGAGCCAGGCCCGTAACTACCGAGACTATGTACATCTCTAGTCATCAATCCATGCAACTACGAGTTACTATCGTTGATCGGAATCAAAGGACGGAAACAAAAGCCCTATTAGATACCGGGGCCACCGAAAATTTCTTGCATTATCGGTTAGCCATTAAACTCAGACTCAACCTGCGGCATCTCAACGTGGCGAGACCTCTGTACAATGTGGACGGAACTCCGAACAAGAAGGGAGCCATCACTCACTACATAGACCTTTCCACAAGAGTCGGTTCTCACTCCCTTGTGATGCGCTACTTCATCACCAACATAGGGGAGCATGATGTCATCTTCGGTTACCCTTGGTTCACTGGGCATCAACCTAAGATTAACTGGAAAGCTGGTTGGATTGATATAACCCAATTACCCATCATCTTAAATACCGGGCTCATCCCTGTCACTCATGCTAGAGCAGCAGGACAAACGCTTTCATCCAAGCTAGCCGAACAAGCGCGCGATCAGTATAAAGGAGAAGCGCTACCAGTGCATTATCAAGCTTTCCAGAAGGTGTTCAGCGATGGCGCCTCTCAAAGACTTCCCCAGCCACGCCCTTGGGATCATGCAATCGAACTCAAGAAGGAAGCCCCGTCAGCTATACCTGGAAAGGTATACGGATTAAGTCAGGACGAGCAACTAGCGTTGCGTCAGTTCATCGATGAGCACCTCAAAAAAGGGTACATCCGCCCTTCAAAAAGTCCCTACGCAGCACCATTCTTCTTCATCAAAAAGAAAGATGGGAAGCTGCGTCCTGTACAGGATTACTGAAGACTGAACGAATGGACAGTACGAAATCAATATCCCCTTCCACTGATTCCCGAAATGATCCTTCGAGCACGGGATTCCTGCCTCTTCACCAAAATGGACATCCGCTGGGGTTATAACAACGTCCGGATCAAGTCCGGGGATGAGTGGAAGGCGGCCTTCTTGACTAACTTAGGGCTTTACGAACCACTGGTCATGTTCTTCGGCCTCACTAACTCGCCAGCCACTTTCCAGAGTCTTATGAATCATATCTTCGCAGTCAAAGTGGCTGAAGGCTGGCTTACTATCTACATGGACGACATCTTAGTCCACACTATAGACGACGTACACAAGCACCGACAGTGTGTGCGAAGGGTACTGGAGAAGCTCCAAGAATACGACCTCTTCTTGAAGCCTGAGAAGTGCCAGTTTGAGCAGCGCAAGATCGAATTCCTAGGAGTAATTCTGGAAGGAGGAAGTGTGCGGATGGACCCCACAAAGATAGAAGGAGTACACAAATGGGCCACTCCGTGTACAGTCAAAGACGTCCGTGGATTCCTGGGGTTCACTGGGTTCTATCGATATTTCATTCCTAATTACTCCCGGGTTGCCCGTCCTCTTATCGATCTTACCAGAAAGGACACCCCCTTCCATTGGGGGTCACCTCAGGAGAGTGCCTTTAGGACTTTGATAACCCTTGTGTGCGAGGACCCGGTGTTACGCCAGCCAAATTATGACAAGGCTTTCTTCGTTTCAACCGATGCGTCGTTGACCGGAGTAGGAGCAGTCCTGTCTCAAGAAGGAGAAGTCATCGATCAACGGACCAAGAAGCCAAAGCAGCACCCCGTGGCGTACTTCTCAGCCACCTTCACTCCTACGGAACGTAACTACGACATTTACGAACGCGAACTATTGGCTGTTCTCAAAGCTTTAGCCCACTGGCATGTTCATCTAGTAGGAGCGGGGCACCCAGTTACCATTCTCACTGACCATGCCAATCTTTTGTACTGGAAAACCCCGCGCAAGGTTAATCGAAGGCTCGCTCGATGGTTCGGAGAACTTCAGGACTATCAACTGTGCATAGTACACATCCCCGGTAAAATTCACGTGGCAGCTGATGCTCTGTCAAGACAAGGGAAGACGGATACCGCGCTTGACAACTCTGATGTGACCATGCTTCCATCACCCACTTTCATACGAATCACCAACCCCCTTAGCCTTGAACAGCGAGTTGTAGCTGCGCAGAAGTCTCATGAGGGCTATCTACTGCAACTCAACCACAAGTACGGTCTGGCCCTCAGAACCGGCGATCATGCCTGGATTGATAACGTGTCAAGACTGGTGGTACCGCCTGATGAAAATCTCTATCGGGAGATTGTCAGGTATTTTCATGACGAAGCAGCTGCGGGACATCCAGGAAGGGACGAGACCATCAGGGCGATAACTCGGCGCTACTGGTGGCCCGGTCTGACGGCCTGGATAGCTAACTATGTGGCAGGATGTCAGCCGTGCCAACAACGCAAAAACCCGACCCACTCTTCTCGTATCCCGCTTTATCGCATTCCGACCGCCGAAGACGCACCCCCTTTTAGCACGATATCTCTTGATCTAATCACACAGCTCCCTAGATCTAACGGACATGACACCATACTCACCATCGTAGATCACGGGTGCTCTAGAGCGGCTGTCTTCCTCCCATGCAAGACCACTATTACAGCCGACGGGGTGGCGGACCTGTATTATCAACATCTGTATCTCTGGTTTGGACTCCCCCGAAGGGTGATTTCGGACAGAGACCCTCGATTCACTTCCCGATTCGCCCGAGCACTTTGCAGTCGTTTGCGTATCGCTCAAAACATCTCTACAGCATTCCATCCTCAAACAGACGGTCTTACCAAAAGGATGAATCAGTGGGTAGAACAATACCTGCGCTTGGTGGCCAGCGAAGCACAGGACGACTGGAGTCAGTGGCTCCCCTTAGCCACAGTGGTACACAACAACTGGCTCAATAGTGCACTAGGAATTATCCCTAGTGAGGCTCTCTGGGGAAATTGAGTGGAAGAGCGCAGAATCGACTCTCTTCTCTCTAAAGTGCCGACGGTGGAAGAACGAGTGCGGCGCAGGCAAGAGGTCAGGAAGATAGCAACTCAGGCCATCAACGCACTGGCCAATTCTGTTCCTCCTGCCAAATACAAGGTTGGGGATATGGTATGGCTCGATGGAAGGCATCTACCCGTCACCCTGAAGACGCAGAAGCTCAGTCCTAAACGGTACGGGCCATTCCGGATAGTACAGCAGATTTCGCCGGTGGCATTCAAGTTAGAATTACCTCCGGCCTGGACCATTCATGATGTCTTCCATGATGAACAGCACAGGTGAAGATATACTCACAGTGGACAAGAAGACTGTGGTGAGATATAGCAGCGCAGGGTAAGCAGGGGATCTTGCAGGTAGAGCTTAAGAGACGTCTGATACACCAGAGTGAGAACTGGATCATATTATAATGATGGAAACTAACCTGATACACCAGAGTGAGAACTGGGATATCAGTGCGTACATGGTACTCTACTTATACATTCTAGAGACAATAGCCTTTGTGCTACAATAGGAGACAAAGGGAGCGTCTTACAATAAGTGAAGTACAATAAGCCCTATAAACAATAAGTGGGCGAAACAAAGGGAATGTACTTAGACAATAAGTACAAGGAAAGTAAAGAACAAGGAGTATATCACAATAAGGATATAACAAAAGAGAGTCTTAATGCGTACTACAATAAGTAGTCCTTGTGATACATGATGTCATAGATAAGATAGTAGTCCAAGATTGTAAAGATCATAATCTAATCTACATGTCCTGTATATCTAATCTAAAGCAGTCCATTATCTGCATAAGTCCATTGAGCCGCTAAGTGCGCACAGGTTACTTATCAACATATTAATTTTGTTTGCTTGACATATCGCGCAACCTTTGACATATTCTTCCACATCTTCCTTTTGTCGTGGCCACCAATATTGTTCCTTGAGTAGCGCATGCATGTTGGCAATACCAGGGTGTCCGTGATGAGGGGGGTCGTGGAAAAGGGAAATTACCCCCCTTTTAAGTTCAATGTTGCCCTTGACATTGGCAACTCGCGCTCCTTCGTGGCACCACATCTCGACGTCATCTTGATATAAATTGTGAGCATTGATCCACTCTGGTTTTGGTGTATTATGGTGATTCAATTCGCTCCACATTGAAAGTTCGTTGATCGATTCATCTTCCATTCCCGCCAAATTGATGAATAGTTCTTCAGGTAATACTGTAACATCGCCATTGTCTTCTTCTCCTTCATCATAGTCGCTTCTGCACGATAATGCGTCTGCTCTGGCATTTTTTGTTCTGTTGATGTGTTTGAGAACAAAGTTATATTCTTGTAGTTCTTGGAATTCGCGTGCAACTCTTCTACTGATTTTTCTTGGTTCTTTCCAATAGATGAGGTTGGCATGGTCGGTATGAACTGTGATAATGTGTGGGGATCCTACAAGATACGTTCTCCATGTTCTTAAGGCTTTGACGACTGCTAGTAATTCCCGATCATAGATGTCATAGTTTCGCTCTGTTTGTGTGAAACTTTCTGAGAAGAATGCCACTGGGTGCATTTTCTTGTCGTCCCCTTCTTGATTTAATACTGCGCCAATAGTGAAACCGGATGCATCTACTTCAATTTCAAAGGGTGCATCTAATTTTGGGCATTGTAGCACCGGAGCTTCGCTAATTCTTGCTTTGAGCTCTTCAAAAGCTTTTTGTCTGGTGTTTGTCCATTCCCATGGTGTTTCCTTCTTTGTGAGGTCGTTAAGGGGTCGTGCAATGGTGGAGAATCCTCGTATAAATTGCTGATAGAAGTTGCAGAATCCAAGGAATCCACGTACTTCCTTAAGATTGGTGGGTGTCGGCCATTCGCGTACTCCTTGTACTTTGACAGGATCCATTTTTACTTGTCCATTGCTAATGATAAGCCCCAAATATTTGACTTCGTGTACTTCAAACACACATTTTTCTGGCTTGAGGTAAAGGTCATGTTCATTGAGTTAATCCAATATTTGGTGGACTAATTGCCTATGCATAGTGAGATTATTGGGTGTAGCGATAAGGATGTCGTCCATATAGATTACCACCCATCCTTGTGCTACCAGGTCACAGAATATTGTATCCATCATAGTTTGAAATGTACTTGGCGAGTTTGTGAGTCCAAAGAACATAATGCAAGGTTCAAAAAGCCCCTTGTTAGTCTTGAATGCGCCTTTCCATTCGTCACCAGGTTTGATCCGTACATTGTTATACCCCCATCGAATGTCGAGTTTAGTGAAGATTCGTGCTTCCCTTACTTTGTCAATAAGTTCGGGGATGAGTGGAAGTGGGTATCGATTCTTCACAGTCAAGTCGTTAAGTTTCTGATAATCTTGCACCGGTCAAAGTTTGCCGTCTTTCTTTTTAATAAAGAAAAAGGGTGAAGAATAAGGAGACTTGGAAGGTCTGATGTATCCTTTTTTCAATTGTTCTTCCACAAATTCTTCCAGTGCTTTGTCTTTGACTTGCGTCATAGGGTATATTTTGCAGTCAATAGTAGCGGGGGCGTTTTAAACAAGATCAATAGTGTGATCCCATGGTCATGGCGGTGGGAATCGTTGTGAACTTTCTTCGTCAAAAACTTTTTAATGACGATGGTATTCTGCTGGAACTCTTTCTTCGAAAGTTTTGATTGTTTTGTCCACAGCTTTTTGTGCTAATTCTGAGGTGGTTGTGGTTTTTCATAAATGGACGATTTCTTCAGGAATTTCTTCCACTTGTTTCTCCCATTGTCAAGGTCTCAGCAGGGACCTTGGGTGCGACTTGCACAAATAAGAACAGAGGTATGAAGGTTCTGTGTGTGACAATTGATATAGTTCAAAAGTCAAGACTTCGGTGGTGGGACCCTAATAAAAGGGGTTCCCCTAGTATGGTGATGAGAAGAAGAGAGGGGCACACAGGGTAGAGGATAAGACAAGTGGTATTTGCTGAAGTAAAGACGAAGACAGAACTAAAGAACTACTATGTCTATGGAGGGTTTATATAGATAGTGGCGACCCACAGCTAACTTCTAAAACCCGACCCACTAGTAACTCCAGGGTCTGACCCACTACAAAGTCCTAAGTAATCACATGTAAGATGAACAATCACATGTAAGTAGGCAATCACATGTAAGTAGGGTTGCGTCAGTGGTCAAGTACCAAGTCCGTATAGTAACAGTAAAGTAAAAAGAAAAATGTCTGTGGGATCATGACACCCATTGTTCTTCAGTTATAATTCTTTGGTTGGCGATGGATACGTATCCCAAGCTCGTGATCACCACGGGTTGAAATTCTTTGTCTAATGTGGCATCTTTCCAATGTACTTTGGGTTCGAAAGCTGTGAGCCATGGGTATCCTAGAATTACTTCGTCGGATCCTAAGTGGGTGATAAGGAACCGAAGCATCTTGGTTTGATTTCCAGTTGTGACTTCAAGATCAGTAAATTGTGTAATTTCGCCATCTTGATTGTGGGTTCCATCTACATTCCATATTTTGATCGGCTTTGCTACTGGTAGTGTAGAGATTTTGAGTCGATTTATCAGATTTTTACTGATAAAGTTGTCGGTTGCTCCTGAATCGATGAGCACTTGTCTTTCGGCCGTCGTGTGTGCAGATTTAAATAAAACTGGAATTCACATAGATCGGTATCTGCTATGGTACACGCTAATCTTCATTGCTTTAGCCCAGGCCACAGGATTCAAGCATTGGAAAAACCCTGCTTTCCAAATAATTGTTCTTCAAGAGCCGCTTTGACATCATCGGAGTCGGCTTGCATCGCGGCGATATAGGCTGCAGCTTTTTCCGAGGCCTTCATATTAGAGTTGCCTTCTACTTTGACTGTTGCAACTACAGTGGGCGTAGTTGAGGGGGTAGTAGAAGAGGTTGTTGCCACAGATGCTTGGGTGTTTTGGCGTTGAGGGCAGTTGCGTGAAATATGCCCTTTGTTACCACATCTGAAGCATCGTCCCTCTTGCTGGTAGCGTTGCTTGTCTTCATCGGTCATGGTAGCTCTTGCACGGGTTCTTCCAATATCCATGGCATTGGGGTTTCTATTATTGGCATACATGTTATGGCACCATTGTTCGCGGCGAGGGTTATTACTGTTCGTGGGCTTGCGCAAATGGCTTTGAAGGAGGTTATAAATCCTCTGTTGTTTGACAGCAGCTTCAGTCCAATCTTGCCAGTTGACTGGTCGGTGTTGACAGAGTATGCTTTCCATCAATTTGAAGGGTAATCCCTGGGCATAAAGATTGAGGGTTACTTCTTCGTTAAGTGTATACCCGGCTTTATTGGCAAGGTTGGCGAACTTGGCATTGTAGTCGTCAATATTTCCTCCTTCCATCTTCAATTTGGAAATTTTGGTTTGTGCCTTCTGTCTTTCTAAAGTGTCGGTGTAATTGCGACGGAATTGAATCTCTACTTCGTTCCACAAATTTTCTTGGGCTGGTACCACTCCCGTGGTAATTTGATCATTGAGCCAAGTAACTTGTTCTTGAACCCAATCTTGCACCAATGGTCCTCTAATATAGGACAAAAAGGTCATAGCCCTTTGATAAGGGATTCAAAGTATAGCTGCGTTTGGGTTCATGCCTCGGTAGATGGTGAAATCAAGGAGGAAGGCCTTGCTTTGTCCACGATCCCCATTGAATTCTGCGGGAGGGTTTCCTCTGAGTTTTCCATTGGGTACTCCTCCTCCTGCTGGGGCTACGCCTACTGGAGCTGCTCCAGGGGCTGGTGCTCCTCCTGGTGTGCCTCCACCACCTCCTCCACCTCTGCCTCCTCCACCTCCACCTCCACCTGGTGCGGGTGCAGGGGCTCCTCCTCCACCGCTGCCTCCAAGGGGGGCAGATGGAATGGTGGTACTAGTTGAGGCTTGGACGGGTTGTACATGCATTTGCGACATATCTGGTGCTTGGTTCTGTTGTTGGGGTGGTTCTTCAGGTCGGGTTGTTTCTTCTGGTGCGTCAACTTGCACTGGTGGGTCAGGGGGTATACCAAAGAGGTTTCAGTTTGAGCGAATCGGTCCTGTTTGAAAGTGGGGTGGTGCTAGTTGAAATGTGAACCACTGTCCACTTGTTTTGCTCTTGACGACGATTGCCCACTTGCGTAGATCTTCGAGGTATTCTACAGGAGTGTATCCTGAAGTTCGGTCGTATACACAATACCCTTCATTTTCTCCTTTGTCAATCCAGACAACTGATCCTTTTACTGCTTCGGATAAAGTGTCTTCTTTTGTTCATTCAATGTATTTGGACTGGAACTGTGCTTCAGCATGGCTTTTTCCTTTCTTTGGGGAAGCCACCATGGTTCAGAGGTGGAGACTCAACTTAATGTTACGCTCACACGGGCAATCGTGCAACGTGCGACTAAGTCAAGTTCAAGATAGAGTGAAACCTGGTCAAGGTCTCAGTTTGGTGATGCACAAGTAGCATGCGGAGCGAAGCTCAACACGGCACAGAGGAAGTGACTCGAAGGTCCTTCTGAATGACAGAGGCAAGGCAAAAGACGAAGGCCTGCACGTTCAACTAAAGGTATCCTCAGAAAGGAATCCCCTTAGAGTCTGTGAGACTGAAGAAGAGTGTGATTCAAGAAGAAGTCGAGTCTACTGTACAAGCTAAGTAGAGAGCGACTTATATACTAGTACAACACCAAAGAGTCACAAACAGATGGTGCGATCCTAGGATCTGGGTCCTAGGAATGAGTCATCGTATAGTACATGTGATAATAGTAAAAGAATGCCATAGAAGGCTATAGAACAAGTCATCAGTAATCAATGAGTCATCGTAGTAATCAGTCTGAGGTAAGTCCGGCACTTGTATGTATATGGAGGGAGATGAGTCAAAAGAAATGTGTAGGTAAAGAGAAGTGTCCGGAATCATAACACAATCAGTGCGTGGGTTATATCCCATTAATAGAGCAAAGGCTGACTCCTGTATAGTTTCATTGGGCCAATTGTTGTGTACAAATTCAGCAAGGGGAAGGTATCCAGCCCAGTTGTTTTGTTGTTTGTTGGTCCAAAACCATAAGTATTGTTTCAGCCATTGGTTTGTTTGTTCTGATTGTCCATCTGTCCTTGGATGATAGGCTGTTGAAATGTTTTGTTCTATTCCCAGCTGTTTGCACAGTTCCTTCATGAATCTGCCAATGAATTGCAGATCTCAGTCACTGATGACTTTGTTTGGTAGTCCCAATTGATTGAACACATGTTTGGCATATAAGGTGGCTGTTCCTTCACCCGTGATTTCCTCATTGGATGGGATAAATATAGACACTTTGCTACAGTCATGATCAGTGACTGTGAGTATTGAGTTATATCCTTGAGATGTGGGTAATTTAGTGATGAAATCAAGTGATATAACCTCAAATGGCATAGCTTCAGTTTTTGGATATATGGGTTGTAATGGCACTCTGATAGGTCATATGTTGATCTTGTGGCGTTGACATTCGGCGCATCCTTTCACATATTCCATAATTTCTCTAGCCATATCTGGCCACCAGTAGTGCCTTGATGTAAGTCATATGGTTCTTTTGATTCCTGGATGTCCATAAATGGGTGAGTCATGATGGGCCTTAATGATATTTTGCTTAGCAAAAGTTCCACTTGTGACCACTCTTCTCCCATCTTTGTACCAGGTGTCTTGTATTTTCTTTAACTTGTGACCATCGACCCATGACCTTATTGTTATCCAATCTTGACTATATACTGGATCCATTGGACTCATTTGTTATGTGTTCACTGACACATGACTTGACTTGAGTGCAGAAATGGCAACACTACCAACAAATGACTTAGTGAGATGACGGCCCTTGTGGCACATGACTCTTGGAGTATAACAGCAAGCCCTTCAGTCATGGGACAACACTGACTCAATGATGATGATAACGCAGATCCCTGCTTAGGGATGCAAGACTTAGAGATGATGAGAATAGGAAGGACAAGACTAGAGTGAATTCAAGAAGACCAAGCTGCCAATTATGGGTGCAGCTTGGGTTACTTATATACAGATACTCAAGGGCTTTAAAGTGCCTCTTGAATGGTAGGTAACCAATCATGTATCATATAGTTATCGTAAGTGTCTGTCCGAGTCATAGATATCGTACAGTAGTCAGCCAATCAGACATGTCTCCTTATCGTACAGTACTGGGGTTATTGGGACTGTTATCATGTACTGTTATCACATGCCACTGGTCCAGGGATATGTACTACCCAAAGTCCAGTCCCACATCGTAACATCACCCCCTTTTCAGGGAGGATGCCCACATCCTAGTAGCCTCAGTCACGGTGGTATTCTTGATGGTCAGATTGTTCCCAGAGGATCTCTGGGTCCCCAAGTTGGTGTCGCTCCTGCTTCAGCCATGCAAGGGTGTTCACCCTATGGAGCCTAGCTGCGCAGAGCAACCACCGCCCATATAGGATGGCAATCCCCATCTCGAGCTCTTTAACACACTGCTCAAGGTGGTGCTGATCTTGTGTCAGTGCTTGGTATCAGTGGACTTCTGCAGGGATTGACTTATCATGTAATGCCCAAAGGCACTGGTCCACAATGGGCTGCTTCTGGTGACCCCATTCCAAACCCTTCAGCTCATCTTTGGTATATTTTGGTGGTTGTGGGAGTACCGGTCGCAGGGTCACATAGAATGGAGAGGTGTACACTTGATCTGTCCGGTCTGTTCCCATAAGGATGAGGGGGTTGTCGCTCTTGATGACCTGGTGCCAGAGAGCAGGGTGACTTATCCCCTGAATAGTGAGGGGGCAAGGGATGTAGTCCCTTCCCACATTACACGTCCACCCTACTGGGGTCTTGGCCTTGAATGGTTGTTGGAGTGGGTCGCCGACAGGGTTTACCCACTTGTGGCACATAATGGGCTCGCCATTGATAGTGGCGGCAAATGGGGTATTGTCGGGTAAATGTTCGTATCACCCATACGTGATATGGGGGTGCTTAGCTGGATAAAGATCAGTTTCCTGATCTATGCTCCTGAATTCTTGAGCTGCAACTCTTTCAGCCTCTGTAGCTCGGCACGCTGCTTTAGCAGATTCTCGTGCCTCACGGCGCTTGTGGCACTTAGCTGCTTGTTCATCCATGATTGAGCTGTGTGCCACCATAGCTCCACTGGCCTCTTCATGGTCGGCTTAAAAGTGGTATCATACTGGTAGGGGCTCAGTGTCACTCGTATCTTCTCCCACAATAAGAGGGTCTTCTTGAGTCTCAGCATGACGCTCCTCTGCATCAGGAATGTTCTGCACTGTAAGCAGCTGGGGCTGTAGTGCATCTTGGGACAGTGTTGCCTCTGGAGGGCTGGGGAAGGTGCACTCCACAGTGGTGAGTTCATCTTGGGTAATTGGGGCAACCACCATACCCTTGTCTTCTGCAGTTGTAATGACCACAGTGGCTCCTTTGTTACATGTCTACTGGCACATGGCTCGACTTGAGTGAATATATGGCGACAACTACACTGAGCGACTTAGCGATATGCCAGATGACGGCCCTTGTGGCACGTGACTGGAACTGAGTATAACAGCAAGCCCTATTTGAGGGACAATACTGACTCAACAATGATGACGACAAGGCAGACTCCTATCAAGAGGAGCACAAGGCTAAAGGCAATGGCAAGACAGAGAAGGATGAAAATGGAGAGTAGATTCACAAAGACCAAGATGCTAATTATGGGTGCATCTTGGCTTCCTTATATACAGTTACACGAGGGCTTTAAAGTGCCTCTGTAATTGGTAAGTAACCAATTTGTTACGTGTCTACTGGCATGTGGCTCGACTTGAGCGAAAAGCAGGTGACACTACCGAAGATGACTTAGCGATATGACGGCCCTTGTGGCACGTGATCGTGAGAGTATAACAGTAAGCCCTAGTTGTGGGACAATACTGACTCGAGGACGAGAACTATGAGGCAGACTCCCGACAAGAGGAGCGCAAGGCTGATCCCAATAAGGGAAGGCAAGACGGACGATGATAGAGTAGATTCAAGAAGACCAAGCTGCGGACTACGGCGCAGCTTGGCTAACCTTATATACATATACACAAGGGCTTTAAAGCGCCTCTTGAAAGGTAAACAACCAATCACGTACAGTATGGTTATCGTAATTGTCCGTCCGAGTCATTCCTTATCGCGTACTAACAACCAATCACCTTATCGTACAGTACTGGGTTTTCGGAACCGTTATTGTATGAGTCACGTACCGTTATCACATGCCACCGGTCCGGGGATATGTACTACCCAGAGGCCGGGTTCGAGTCGAGCCGTAACACAATTGCATACCATATGGTTATCGTAAAGGTCCATCCAAGTCATCCAATCACAAGCCACTCCCTTATCATACAGTACTGGTCTTATTGTGCCGTTATCGTATGAGTCACATACCAAGTATCACATGCCTCTGGCCCAGGGTTACATGCTACCTGAGGTCCAGATTCCGACTTCATGACATCACCCCCTTTTCAAGGAGGATGCCCACATCCTAATATCCATGGTCTCAGTGATACTCCATGTGGTTGGGGCACTCCCACAGAATCTCCGGGTCCCCCAGTTGCTGTCACTCGCGCTCTAGTCAGTTAAGAGCATCCACCTTGTGAAGGCATGCTGAACAAAGCGATTGTTGTCTGTAGATGACGGTGATACCTGCCTCAAGCTCCTTGATATGTTGCTCAAGATGTCACTGGTCTTGCGTCAGCACTTGGTACCATCGAACTTCAGCTGGAATGGACTTATCGCTTATAGCTCAAAGGCACTGGTCCACCACTGGTTGTTTGGGATTGCCCCATTCCAACCGTTCAAGCTCCATCTCCATATACCTTGGCAGTCATGGGAGCACAAGGTGCAGGGTGGCATAGAATGGGAATGCGTAGACCTGGTCTGTCTGGTCCGTTCCTCTGAGGATGATGGGGTCATTGATGAACAGCACAGGGTAAATGGAACTCATACTCACAGAGACAAGGTAGACTGTGGTGAGAATAGAGTAATGCAGGGAAGCAAGATCTAGCAAGGTTGAGCAGATAGAATGTCTGATACACCAGAGTGAGAACTGTGTCTTATTACAGAGAAGACAACTAACCTGATACACCAGAGTGAGAACTGGGGTATCAGTGCGTACATGGTACTCTACTTATACACATTGGATACAATAAGCCTTGTACTACAATAGGGAACAAGGAGAGTGTTATACAATAAGCAGAAGTACAATAAGTCCCTAATATAATAGAGGGCGAAACAAAGGGAGTGTACTTAGACAATAAGTACAAGGAGTGTAGAGAACAAAGATATATCACAATAAAGATATAATAAAAGGAAAGTCCTAACACGTACTACAAGTCCTTGTGATTGTTCTGTACATATGATGTCATAGATAAGGTCCGAGATTGTAAAGATCATAATAATCTAATCTACATGTGTCCTGTATATCTAATCTAATCTAAAGCAGTCCATATCTGCGTAAGTCCATTGAGCCGCTAAGTGCGCACAGGTCACTTATCAACAGTCATCACTCTCAATGACTTGGTACCAGAGAGCAGGTCAGCTGACCCCTTGAATGGTCAGTGGACATGGGATGTAGTCGCTTCCGGCGTTGCACATCCATCCAATGGGGACATCAGCCGTGAATGGTTGTTGAAGAGGATCGCTGACATGGTTCCTCCATTTGTTGCATGTGATGGGGAGTCCATCTGTGGTAGTGGCGTGCGGGGTGTTGTCGGGTAAGTGCTCATATCGCCCATAGCAGATATGCAGGTGCTCAGCTGGGTATAACTTGGTTTCCCGATCTATGTGTCTGAACTCTTGAGCTGTGATTCACACAGTCTCTTGAGCTCTGCATGCTGCTTCAGCAGCTTCTCGTGCCTTGCATGCCTTGCAGCAGCAAGCTGCTTGTTTGTCCACTCCTGTGCCATGTCCCACCACACTTCAGCTGGCTTCTTCACCGTTAGCTTGAAAGCAGAGGCATACTGGTATGGGTTCAGTGTTGCTCATATCTTCTCCCATAACAATAGGATTCTTGTAATGTCCATGGCTATAGACCTCCTTGTCAGGAATGTCCCACACTGTAAGCAGCCTGGGATGTAGTGTATCTTCAGACACTGCTGCCGTCACAGGGTAGGGGAAGGCATGCTCCACAGCGGCAAGTTCACTTTGGGTAATTGGGGCAACCACTGTTCCCTTGTCTTTGTCAGCTGCATGGACCACAGCGGCTCCTTTGGCATTGTCACTGTGTTGTTTGTTGTCATCTGACGTGTCTTGTCCCAAGGCAGAGGAGTCGCCAGTCTTGTGGACGCAATGAAGTCGCTCCTGAGTGTTGTCAAGGGTGATGAGCCCTCGAGGAGCTCAGTGGAGAACACCTCTTCAGTGGTTTTGTTAGCATAGTACAAAGTGTCCATTAATGGTGTGTTTGATATGAGAGGAATGAGGGGAGGAGAACTGTAGAAAGACTCAGTGGTAGATAGGGTTCTTATACCTGTGCAAGTTCTGGAGTTGGCCAGTTCAAACTCCCTTATCTTGTTGTTGGCAAAGATGTCAGCTGCCCCGACCCATTGGTTTTCTGAGTCTGGGTACCCCAGCCACTTCACCAGATATTGCCATTTTTGTCTTCTGCCAAACAGCCGAGTGTCTAGAATCTTCTTGACCTTGTATTCCTCCTTGCCTTCCACAAGATCCAGTGGCGGTCGTGTGAAATTTTGTCCATGCATGGTTGTTTCACAATACAGTGTGAGAAGATTGATGTGGAACACTGGGTGGACCCTCCATTGCATGGGTAATCGGAGCTGATAAGAGTAAGGGGACAACACCTGATCAATTTGTTGATAAGTGACCTGTGCGCACTTAGCGGCTCAAAGGACTTATGCAGATAACGGACTGCTTTAGATTAGATATATAGGACATGTAGATTAGATTATGATCTTTACAATCTCGGACTACTATCTTATCTATGACATCACATGTACAGAACAATCACAAAGGACTTGTTATTGTAGTACGCGTTAGGACTATCTATTGTGATATCCTTATTATGATGTATCCTTGTTCTTTACTTTCTATTGTACTTATTGTGTTAGTACATTCCTTTTGTTCCGACTCCATATTGTTATGGGTCTTATTGTACTCTACCTATTGAATAACGCTCTCCCTTGTATCCTATTGTAGTACAAGGATTATTGTTTCCAAAGTGTATAAGTAGAGTACCATGTACGCCCTGATACCACAGTTCTCACTCTGTGATATCAGGTTAGTTTCTCTTCTGTCTAAATATGAACAGTTCTCACTCTGTGATATCAGACCCTCTATCAGCTTACTTGCAAGATCCCTGCTTCCCTGTGCTGCTATTTTCTCACCACAGTCTCCTTCTAAGTCCACTGTGAGTATTAGCTTCACCTGTGCTGTTCATCACAATTATAAATGGCCCATGTCATTTGGGCACAAGCTTGGCTGTTGGCTGACTTGTCTTGAGGTTGCGCCTGTCATGAACCGTCAAGCTTAGGTTATGACTCAAGAGTTCAGGCCGGTCCGGTCCGGTCCGGTATTATGTAATCAACTTCCTAATTGGGAAATCCGAGGTCGGAGTTTGAAATTATACTCCAGGGGTCACGTGATCTGTCACGTGACTAGTTCCTTCAAGAAGGTTCTACAACCTTCTATGGGCTTCTACCAGTTTCCACAGAAGAACTGCAGAAAAGGTCATCAGGTCTCAGAGAGACTATCGCCATTGGATGGTATTTATAGAGCTTCCATGAGCTTCCAGAGTATTCCCAGAGAGACTATTGCCATTGGATGGTATTTATAGAGTTTCTATGAGTTTCCAGAGTGTTCCATTATGTAAACACCATGTAGCCAGGTATATAAGCTAGAGCAATACAACGAACAGTCCCTCAGACTGTCCACTTGTGAACTCCCACTTGCAAGCCCCCAGTCTTTAGTGCAGCTCTCCACCATTGGTTTGCTCCACTTTCTTGTCCCTCTGCTTGTGTTTAAAGTCCTTGTCTCCACTCTTCATCTTGTTCTCTTCGTCCTCCCTCCTATCCGTCGTCATCTTCTTAAGTGTCCTAAGCGTCATTGACTTACTGAGAGTAAGTCATCACAGTGCCCATCTAGCCATACTTGGTCTCCCTTCTTGTATTTTGGGGTGTCTCAGTGTTTTACCCATGCATTCTAGGCCTTTATCAGCAGTTGCCAGGCTTCCTCTCGTGCTTCTTGAAGTTGTTTCAGTTGAGTCATGACCTGCGGAATGTCAGAGGGCTTATCCATCCAATCAGCGCGCAGGTTGTATCCCATCAGTAATTCAAATGGGGACTTCTTTGTGAACTCATGTGGCCACAAGTTGTGTGCAAATTCAGTGATTGGTAGATAGTGGAGCCAGTCCTTCTGATGATAGTCAACCTGAAATCTGAGGTACTGCTCTAGCCATTGATTTATTCGTTCTGATTGTCTGTTGGTCCAGGGATGGTATGCCATGGAGATGTTTTGTTTGATTCCCAGTTGTTGGCATAATTCCCTCATGAACCGGGATGTGAAGCGTACATCCCTATCCAATATAATTTTTAAGGGTAGTCTGTATCACGCAAAAATGTACTTAGCATATAATTGTGCTGTCTCCTCAGCCATAATCTCCTCGTTACATGGGATGAACACTGCCGTCTTGGTACAGTCGTGATTGGTGACTGTGAGTATTGAATTGTATCCGCCCAATGTCGGCAGTTTGACAATGAAGTCAAGCAATACCACTTCAAATGGTTTCACATCAATTTTCAGATATATGGGTTGCAATGGTGCGGGTGTGAGTCTCATGTTGACCTTGTTTTGTTGATAATCCGCACATCCTTGTACGTAATCCTTGACATCCTGCATCATCCCTGGCCAGAAGTATTTTCATGCTACCATTTGTCCAGTCTTTGTGATGCCAGGATGCCCGTATGCTGGGGGGTCGTGGTGAGCTTGAATAATGCTCTGCTTTTTAGATACTTCCCCAGTGATCACCCTTCTTCTGTCCTTGTACCATATGATGAACAGCATAGGTGGACAGCTAATACTTACAATGGACAAAGGAGACTGTGGTGAGAAAATATAGCAGCACAGGGAAGCAGAGATCTTGCAAGAGGGAGATAAGAGATGTCTGATAGCACAGAGTGAGAACTGTGTTATATTACAGAAGAGGGAAACTAACCTGATAGCACAGAGTGAGAACTGTGGTATCAGAGCGTACATGGTACTCTACTTATACACATTAGAGACAATAGCCTTTGTGCTACAATAGAAGACAAAGGGAGTGTCTTACAATGAGCAGAATACAATAAGCCCTATAAACAATAATGGGGCGAAACAAAAGGAATGTACTTAAACAATAAGTACAATAGAAGTAGAGAACAAGAACATATCATAATAAGGATATCACAAAAGAAAGTCCTAATGTGTACTACAATAACCAGTTCTATGTATTGTTTTTGTACATATGATGTCATAGATAAAGAAGTCTTAGATTGTAATGATCATACAGATAATCTAATCTACATGAGTCCTGTATATCTAATCTATAGCGGTCTGTTATCTGCATAAGTCCATTGAGCTGCTAAGTGCGCACAGGTCACTTATCAACACCATACTCCTTCTGTTATGTGTCTATTGGCACGTTACTTGACTTGAGTGGAGAATAGGCGACACTACTGGAACGACTTAGCGATATGACGGTCTTGGTGACACATGATCGTGGGAGTATAACAGCAAGCCCGATTCGTGGGGCAATACTGACTCAAAGATAATGACGACGAGGCAGACTCCTACTAGGAGGAGTGCAAGACTTATACCAACGAGGAAATATAGGACAGATGAAGACAGGATAGATTCAAGAAGACCAAGCTGCGGACTACGGTGCAGCTTGGCTAACCTTATATACATATACGCAAGGGCTTTAAAGTGCCTCTTAAAAGGTAAGTAACCAATCACGTATAGTAGGGTTATCGTAAGTGTCCGTCTGAGTCATAGAGTATGAGCCAATCACAACCTCATTCCTTATCATATAGTACTGGTCTTATCGGAACCGTTATCTGTGAGTCACATACCATTATCACATGTCACCGGCCCAGGGATACGAGCTACCCGGGATCCCGTATCGTAACATCACCCCCTTTTCAAGGAGGATGCCCACATCCTAATAGCCTCGTTCACGTCGGTATTCTTGATGGTCCGGTCACTCCCAGAGTATCTCCGGGTCACCCAGCTGCTGTTGCTCTTTCTCCAGTCGTGCGAGGGTGTTGGCGCGGTGGAGGTGGGTGGCGCACAACGACCGCCATCCATAGAGGACTGCAATACTGGCCTTGAGCTCCTGGATGCGTTGTTCGAGACGCTGCTGATCTTGTGTCAGTGCTCGATATCGGTGAACTTCGGCTGTAATGGACTTATCTCGTAATGCCTGGAGGCACTGGTCCATGACCGGTTGACGGGGATGCCCCCACTCGATCTTCTTTAACTCCTCTTTGGTATACTTGGGGGGTCTGGGTAAGACCAATCGTGGACTTGCGTACAACGGGGATACATAGACCCGGTCCGTTCGATCTGTCCCCATGAGGATAATGGGGTCGTCGCTTTCGATAACCTGGTACCAAAGCGCTGGCCTGGTGACCCCTTGAATGGTGAGGGGAGCGGGGATGTAGTCACTCCTGGTGTTACGCGTCCACCCTACGGGGGTTTTCACCTCGAATGATTGTTGGAGTGGGTCTTCTACGGGGTCACACCATTTGTGGCACATAATGGGGTCCCCGCTAGTGGTGGCGGTGAATGGGGTGTCATTGGGTAAGTGCTCGAACCGTCCGTACGTGATATGGGGGTGCTCAGCTGGGTAAAGATTCATCTCCCGGTCTACTGTCCCGAATTCTTGAGTCGCGACTCGCGCAGCCTCTTGAGCTCGACGCGCCTCTTGAGCAGCTTCTCGCGCCTCGCGGCGCTTGTGGCATTTAGCTGCTCGCTCGTCCATGCTTGCGCTGTGTGCCACCACAGCTCCACTGGCCTCTTAACGGTTGGCTTGAAAGCGGTAGCGTACTGGTAGGGGCTCAGAGTCACTCATATCCTCTCCCACAATGAGAGGGTTCTCGTAAGTTCCACTGCAATGCTCCTCCTCGTCAGAAACATTCCGCACTGTAAGCAGCTGGGGCTGTAGTGCGTCTTCGGACAATGTTGCCTGTGCAGGGCCAGGGAAGGTGCGCTCCACAGTGGCGAGTTCGTCTTGGGTAATCGGGGCAACCATTGCACCCTCGTCTTCTGTAGTTGCATGGACCACAGCGGTTCCTTCTTCTGCGCTGGGTCCATTGTTGTTGTTGTTGTTGTTGTTGTTGTTGTTGTTGTCGTCGGTGGTTTCCCATCCAAGGGCTGTGGTGTTGCCTGTTTCATGGACCCGCTGGAGCTGTCACTGAGCCTCAGGGAGGGTGATGAGTCCCTCCAGTAACTCGGCTGAGAACACTTCTTCAGCGGTTTTAGTGGCATAGTATGCGAAGTTCATGGAGGGATTGTGGGATGTAAGAGAATGGAGAGGGGATGAGAGATGGGGCGACTCAGCAACTTGGGTGTTCCTTAAATACGTCCTGGTGTCAGGGTTTGATTCTTCAAACTCCCTTATCTTGTCTTCTGCAAAGATATCGGCCTTGTTGACCCACTGGTTCTCCGAGTCAGGGTATCCAAGCCACTTGACCAGATACTGCCGTGTCCACCTTCTGCCAAAAAGCCGGGAGTCTAGAACCTTCTCGACTTCGTATTCTTCTTCTCCTTCCACAAGATCCGGTGGTGGACGTGTGAAGTTTGGTCCGTGAATGGTAGTTTCACGATAAGGCGTGAGAAGGTCAATGTGGAATACTGGATGTATCTTCCACTGAGCTGGTAATTTCAGGTGATAAGAGTACGGTGACATCACCTGGTCTACCATAAAAGGGCCGTGCCTTTTTGCCGCCAGCTTGGCACTCAGTTGATTGGTCTTGAGGTTGTGCCCATCTAACCATACCTGGTCGCTGACCTTGTACTTGGGCGTATCTTTATGTTTGATCCACAGGGTCTGGGCTTTTGTTATCAGGGACTGCGCTTCTTGTCATGCTTCTTTGAGTTGCTCCATGCGCGTCGTTATCTGAGGGATAGGAGATGGCTTATCTGTCCAATCAGCGCAAGGGTGATAGCCCATGAGAAGTTCAAAAGGAGACTCCCTCATTATCTTGTGAGGCCATGAGTTATGCACGAATTCCGCTAGTGGCAGATAATGGAGCCAGTCCTTTTGGTGGTAATCCACTTGGAAATGTAGATATTGCTCCAGCCACTGATTGGTCCATTCCGATTGTCCATCTGTTCGGGGATGATAAGCCGAGGAAATGTTCTGCTCGATCCCCAGCTGCCAGCATAATTCCCTCGCGAACCTGGATGTGAATCGTGGGTCTCTGTCTGATATGATTTTAGTGGGGAGCCCATAACGGGCGAATACGTGCTTAGCGTATAACTGGGCTGTTTCTTCCGCCGAGATATCCTCGCAACAGGGTATGAAGACAGCTGCCTTCATACAGTCATGATCTGTGATAGTTAATATCGAGTCGTAGCCTCCCAAGGAAGGGAGTTTGACAATGAAGTCTATAGCCACGACCTCAAATGGCTTCACTTCTGGCTTTGGAAATATTGGTTGTAAGGGGGGCGCGTGTTGGCCGTGTGTTGACCTTGTTTCGCTGGCATTCAGCGCACCCCTTGACGTATTCCACAATGTCCTTGGTCATTCCTGGCCAGAAGTAGTTTCGCACGACGAGCATGCCTGTCTTGGTCATACCCGGGTGTCCATACACTGGGGGGCGATGGTGAGCATCAATTATTTCTCGTTTTTCGGATACTCCCCCGGTTACGACGCATCTTCCTTCCTTAAACCATACTTCGTTGATCTTCATTAGCCTGTGTGCATTGACCCAAGGCTGTATTTGTGCTTCGTCCTGGGGGTACGCTGGTCCTGTGGGTTCCACCTTGGTAGTGGTGAACGTTCGCATGAACATGTGGTCAGGGAGTACCACCACGTTTTGATTGTCCCCGTCTCCTGTGTCATAGTCGCTTCTTCGGGATAGGGTGTCAGCACGTCCGTTAGCTCATCCTGCAACGTGCTTAATTTTGATTGGATACTCCGAAAGTTCTACCACTTCCCTTGCGACTTGTCTGTTAATGTTCTGAGGGCTCCACCAGTACAGCAAGTTGGCATGGTCTGAATGGATGATGATGTCATGGGGAGAGCCCACCAACAGTGGTTTCCAGTGTTTGAGTGCCTCCACTATGGCTAGCAGTTCCAGGTCGTACACATGATAGTTGCGCTGTGCCAGATCTAACGTCTTTGAGAAGTATCCAATTGGGTGTTTCTTGCCATCTTCTTTCTTCTGCAGGAGGACTCCCCCTATTGCGTATCCCGACGCGTCTACTTCGAGCTCGAATTGGTCTGTTAGTATTGGGTGTGCCAGTATCGGTTCTTGTGTCACTTGCGCTTTGAGGGTGTCAAATGCATTTTGCTGGGCCGATCCCCACGTCCATTCCTTGTCTTTCCTTATGAGTGTGTTCAGGGGTTGTGCGTGGTGAGCGAAACCTTTAATGAAAGCGCGATAAAAATTGCAGAAGCCGAGGAAAGAATGGACATCCTTAACGGTTTTCGGGACTGGCCAATCGCGAATGCCCGAAATTTTGGCAGGGTCCATGCGAGTCACCCCCTTTTCAAGGATTACCCCCAGGTAATCCATGGAGGACGCATGGAAGACGCATTTTTTGGGTTTGAAGTAGAGGTCATGGTTGAGGGCCACTTGCAAGACGTTGCTAACTGCAGTGACATGGCCATTGAGTCCCGTTCGAGAGGCAATACCGATGTTGTCCATATACACCCGGATGGTGGTGCTGAGGGGTTCGTGTTTCAATATGACGTTGCAAAAGATGAAGTTCATCATCGTTTGGAATGTCGCCAGGGAGTTGGTGAGTCCAAAATACATGACCGTGGGCTCGAAGAGGCCATAGCGTGTTTTGAACGCTGCTTTCGCCTCGTCGCCTTCCTTGATGCGTACGTTATTATACCCCCAACGGATGTCCAATTTGGTGTAGATTTCAGCGTTGCTCAAGTCTGTGATGAGATCCGATATGAGGGGAAGGGGGTATTGATTACGCACGGTGACATTGTTGAGCTTGTGGTAGTCCTGTACCAGTCGTAACTTTCCGTCCTTCTTTTTTACGAAGAAGAAGGGTGACGCATATGGGGACTTGGATGGTCTAATATACCCCTTGCTGAGCTCATCGCTTAGGAACTTCTGGAGGGCGTCGTCTTCCACCCTGGTGAGCGGGTAAACTTTGCAGTCCAACGCTGCTGGGGCATTTGGTTTTAGCTTGATTGCATGATCCCACACCCTTTTGGGGGGAAAGCGGTGGGATTCTTCTTCACTAAACACCTTCGCGAATTTTTTGTATTGAGGCGGCAATGCCGCTGCTTTGGTGTACTGTTGTGCTTGAATGGCAAGCTCCGTGGCGGTAGTGCGAAGTGTACACTGCTCTTCCAGTTGTTCCACTATGTGTTCGCGTTCCTCATATGTGGGATTGTCTGTTATAGCAGCGCCAATGATCGGTTGGCGCATGATACACGGGTTTACAGACCTAATGACGATGGGTAGCGCATTTTCGTCAATTGTGGCATGTCGCCATGTGAATTTTGGTTCGAACGTGGCCAGCCACGGGTACCCGAGAACGATGTCTTCGTTTCCAATGTCGGTGATAAGGAACCTCATTTCCTTGTGGATTCCTTTAGTGCGTATGTCGAGATCCACGTAATGAGTGATGGACCCCCCTTTGTTCTCCGTATTGTCGATATTCCATATTTTCCTGGGCCTGTCCAGGGGAATCAATCCCAAGCCCATTCTTTTTGCAAATCAGGGGTTCATGAAGCAGTCAGTGGCTCCCAAGTCCACCAGTGCTGTGTTGTCGGCCTTTGCGTGATGTGTGCAAGTCGAAACTGGGATATGCATAGATCGAAAGCGCGTAGTTACTATTACAACATCACAAGAATGTATTGCCCTCACCCAGGCTGTTGGGTTCAGGCGTTTGAAAAATCCTCCCTCTCCCATATTCCTTTCATGACTAGTTCTTGGGTTTCATTGCTTTTGTTGGCGATCACTTGAAGCACCTGCGCTGCCTCTTGTTGCGGCGTCAGGTTTGCAGTTGCTTGTACTTGAGCGGGTGGTGGTTGATTTTGTTGCTTCCGGGGCTGTGTACAGTCACGACTGAAATGCCCGTATTTCTGACAATTGTAACATTGTACTCCCCTGGTGTCGCAGGGGTTGCCTCCCCTGTTGCTGGATGTACCCTCCTCTAGGTACATATCGTCCTCTTGGGCCTTGTTGTGAGTATTGCTGGAACCCTGGGTCGTTTGGGCTTATTTCTTCGGACCCCTGCGACCGTGGCTGTACTGTTGTCGACTTCTCCTCCTTGTGCCCTGGCTCGTGCAGATGTGTCCATTGTGTCTGGATGTGCAAGGTGCGGTGGGGGGTAATAGCCTCCACGGTTTCTGGTTGGCCGCGATACTTTTCCAGATTCCTTTTTCCCTTGTTGAAGTGATTCTGAAGGTGGATGTATTGTTCCTGTCTCTTGAGGAGGGCCGCCTTCCATCCTTTGTAGCTTTGCGGATTGTCAAGGGTGTAGCATTGTTCGTACAGTTTGCGTGGGAGCCCTTTGGTAAAGACGTTGATTACCATGGGCGAATCTGCTCGGTAGCCAGCGTGCCACACTAATTCTTCGAATTTTGACACGTACTTGTCAATATCGGACCCCTCCATGTATATTCCTGCCTGTAACGCAGTTCAGGCTTGTTCTTGTTCCATGGTGTTCGTAAATCTTCGTTTGAAGCTGCGGTAAACCGCCTCCCATATATGTTCGTCGTGTTCCGGTATTCCATTTGCAATCTGTAACGTCAACCACCTGGTGTGGGTGGAGATCCATTCGTTGAGGTCATCCCCTTCCAGGAAGGTGAGGAACAAGATTGCACGCGAGTATGCTTCTCGCATGGTCTGCGTGTGGCGGTTCATACCCCTGTAGAGTTCCCACTTGGTGAGGAATGTTTCAGTGGTCTTTCTGTCTCCACGAAAAATAGAAGGAGGCTGTCCTTGGAGTTTGTTATAATCTCCTCGTCCATTGAGGTCTCCCCCTTGAGGGCCTGCACCTCCGCCACTGCCACTGTCATGAACTAGTATGCCGCGTTCATGACTTAGTTATACCAATGTACTAGCAATAGTACTTGCCACACTCAAAGAAAGGGTACTATCAAGTTGTCCGACTAGGACCCTTGGTTCCACCTCCCATATAGTAGGAAACCCGGGCTCTATGGCCCCACCATGTCCGTTTGCACAAAAGTGATGAGTAGAGGCGTCCACAATATCGCGTTTTCATTGTCGCCTGATGTTTTTGGATGATTTGACTTGTTATAATTTGTGGACAAAGTCCAAACAAATTACTAACGGGTAAACAAGGATCTATTATTAGTATTAGAAGGTTCTACGACCTTCTATAGCCTTCTACCGGCTTCTACAGGATGTACTGCGGAGAAGGTCATGAGACTTAAGAGAGACTAATGCCATTGGACACTATTTATAATGCTTCCACTGTATTCCAGAGTATTCTACCGCACACAGACCATGTAACTAGGTATATAAGCTAGCCTAATACTATGGACAGCCCTCAGACTGTCCACTTGTGACAATCACTTGCTAGACTCCCCTGTCCTTTCTTTTCTACCACCATTGAATTGAATCTTTCCCTCGCAGTCCTGCTCGTGCTCAAGCCACTACTCCTGTTCCTCCTAGTCACCCTCCTCCTCTTCCCTATTGTTCGACGTCCTCTTTCGAGTTCCAAGTACAAATGGCCTCACTGATCAGTGAGTCCTTCACAGCCACCGCCTCCGCCACCACCAGGTGGTTCTCCTTCCGGGTTTCGTCGCGGCGGTATTCCTCCTGGGTATCGTCCAGGGGGTCCACCTCCTCTCAGGATGTTGGCAGGCATCCCTTCGCCTTCCACTCATTGTCTTGCTAGATAGCTCCACACACGGCTTTGTTCTCTGTTGGATGGCGGGTCAGGTTGGTCAGGTCTGTACATGCGTTGGTTGGCAAGTTCATCAAGGGTTACATGATGACCCGTATTCGGGTCGATGACGCGCTCTTCTGATTGTAGGGGTGGTGGAGCTTCTTCTTCTTCATGAATGTTTTGCATTCTCCGTTTGGCTAATGCGTCGGCTAGTCGGTTTTCTTCTTCTGAATAGGTATGTGTTTCAGTGGCCATAGCTGTAGGAGATCTAATGGCAATGTTTTCTGCTTGAGCAGTCAAGGTGTTGATACGTATCTTGTGAATGCGCTGCAACTGTTGCGCCTCTTCTGCGTCTGGACGGTCTCCTACTTCGTCTTCTGTAGTGGTTTGTTCAGTGCTACCCTCTGATGGTGCTGGTGCACTGTCGTCTTCTGCGCCGTCAATCGGTCCCCACTGGTCTCTGTGCACTACTTCGTTTCGTGCAATATTACAGCAATATTCTGGTCCTGTGGGTCTCAGCATGTCCCACCGTTCTCTGCGAGGGCTCCAAGCAACTTCTGTCCAGCACATATGTTCGAAATTGAACTCAACTGGGTAAACTCTCGCTGGTCTCGTGGGTATGTCTACCCAATATCCGGTAACGTTGTCGATCGTTCCCCACCACGCGTTTGCGAGATATTGGACAGGGACGTTTCGATCTCCTCTTCTTTCAATGG
Organism: Lactarius psammicola; assembly: GCA_025769895.1. Taxonomy (NCBI): domain Eukaryota; kingdom Fungi; phylum Basidiomycota; class Agaricomycetes; order Russulales; family Russulaceae; genus Lactarius; species Lactarius psammicola. Next base: position 28,821 of record WTXK01000132.1, read on the forward strand.
AGTATTGCGCAAATACCCAACTATCTGCAGTAGTTTCGGTTGCCACGATGGGAGCTTGGTCTTAATATTACGTGTCTATCGGCACGTTACTCGACTTGAGTGGAGAATAGGCGACACTACTGGAATGACTTAGCGATATGATGGTCTTGGTGACACGTGATCGTGGGAGTATAACAGCAAGCCCGATTTGTGGGGCAATACTGACTCAAAGATAATGACGACGAGGCAGACTCCTACTAGGAGGAGTGCAAGACTTATACCAACGAGGAAATATAGGACAGATGAAGACAGGATAGATTCAAGAAGACCAAGCTGCGGACTATGGTGCAGCTTGGCTAACCTTATATACATATATGCGAGGGCTTTAAAGTGCCTCTTGAAAGGTAAGTAACCAATCACATATAGTAGGGTTATCGTAAGTGTCCGTCCGAGTCATAGAGTACAAGCCAATCACAACCTCATTCCTTATCATATAGTACTGGTCTTATCGGAACCGTTATCTGTGATTCACATACCATTATCACATGTCACCGGCCCGGGGATACGAGCTACCCGGGATCCCATATCGTAACACCTTCGTTCTTTATAAGTTGGTATGTATTGATCCATGGTTGGATCATGCATTCGTCCTATTGGTTGTTCTTGATTGTTTCTTCCCTAATTATCACTTGCTGGCTGCCAATAGTGTGAAGAAAGACTTCTTTAGGGAGTACGACAACATTTTGATTGTCACTTTCCCCTGTGTTGTAGTCTTCCATTGTTATTCTGGGACCATGTCATAGTCTTGTCTTCTTAATAGGGCATCAGCCCGTCCATTTGCTGTTCCTGCAACATGCTTTATTTTGATTGGATACTCTGCCAACTCAACTACTTCCCTTGTGACTCTTCATGATTGTTACGATTCCGGACACTTTTCCTTGCTTACACTTTTTACTTTGACTCATTCCCATCCATATACGTACAAGTGCCGGACTTACCCATATCGATTACTCATATGACTCGTTGATGACTGATGCTTTGTTCTATGGCCTTCTATGGCATTCTTTTCCTATTATCACATGTTACTGTACGATGACTCATTTCTAGGACTCGGATCCTAGGATCGCACCATCTGTTTGTGACTCTTTGGTGCTGTACTAGTATATAAGTCGACCTCTACTTAGCTTATACAGTAGACTCGACTTCTTCTTGAATCACATTCTTCAGTCTCACGATCTTAGGGGGATTCCTTTCTGAGGATACCTCTTCGCTGCGGGCCTTCGTCTTTTGCCTTGCTATCGTTATTCAGAAGGACCTTCGAGTCACTTCCTCTCACTCTTGTTGAGCTCTGCTCCAAGTAGTATCATCGAACTTAGTCCTTGATTCGGACTACCAACTTCTATCAAAGCCTTGACTTAGTTGCACGTCACACAATCGCCCGTGTGAGCGTAACAATGATATATTCTGTGGACTCCACCAATATAATAGGTTAGCATGGTCTGAGTGAATGATGATATCATGTGGAGATCCTGCCAATAACAGCCTCCAATGTTTGAGCGCTTCTACTATTGCTAGTAGTTCAAGGTTGTATACGTGATAGTTGCATTGTGTGGGTGTTACGCTTTCACGGCATAGGCCTGACTTAGGCAAGTTTGAGTGACGACACCAACATAATGAGTATGTAACTTAGATAAGTATACAACTCAAGGCACTAAGACAATACTTCGTGTCCTTAGGCCAACGATGGTTTGATGAAGAGAGACAAGGAGCAATGGACCTTCCTACTGCGAGAGAGGGGATACAAGTCAGAAGTGAAATTGAAAAAGACCAAGCTGAAGAGCCTTGGTCTCAATACGACGACTTATATACATATATTGAGGTAGCTTTAAAGCTCCTCTCCAATCCATACAATGAATAGCAATACTACCTCACAGTCTATAAAGACATGTGATTCTACTGCTGACTGATATGATTAGTCCATGACACATATACTCTTACTAACCCGGTCATAAGTATTAGTAAGGTTCCGTTCTTCCCGCAATCCGTATCATCACCCCCTTTTCAGGCACGACGACCACGTTGAGAACTCGCACCTTCAATCCAACTAGCCATCTTCTCTTCTACTCTATCCAACGCACCAGCTCTTTCCAATCGTTTCACCGATTGGTCCTGCTCCTTGTCCAAGTCAGCCAATACCCGTTCCAGCTCGTACAGCCTTTGTTCAAGTCGGCTCCCTTCCCGTTGCAGGGTACGGAGGCGATGCACCTCGGCGCGAAGGGATATGTCTTTCAAGGCCTCAAGTGCCTTGTCGACTTTCTCCTTATCCTCAAACGATGCTTGAAAGACTATCATGTCCTCCACAGCATAGCGAGGGCGCGCTCCATAGGTGTAGGCAGGGTAAGTGTATAACGGTTTGGCATAAGTTCAATCAGACTCATCGATAATGCCAATTATGATGGGGTTGGGCCCCATGATTACTTGGATGAAGCGCGCTTGTCTTGTAATGCCTTCATGCTCGATGGGGAAATGGACAAAGTTTTCTCTGGTGTTGTGGGCGAATCCTGGAGGTGCAATACCCTCTTGATTTTGGCGAGACAGGCGCGTGTGGTGCGCATTCGGGGATAGGGAGAGTACATGTCCATGAGACTGGACGTTTCCTCTAAACATTGCTGTCCCATCTGTGTGCAATAAATGCGGGGTTTCTTGCACACCTTCTTGGACTTCCGAGTGGATGAGGAATTCGTGGCGGTTGGGATACAGATCTTCATCTCCGCTTTCGTCGTCTGCCGGTCCCGGATCCTGCGAATCAACTGCCATCTCTCCTCCAACTTCGCTCTGCGTTTCTCCCCTGCATACCATATTTGTTCCTCCTTCCACTCCTGAGCCATCGCTTTCCATCGCTTCTGCTCCTCCTGTTGCTGTTGATACACGGAATACTGTCGCTTGGACGAGTTCACCATCCAGGACAGCTCTGCAAAGTCCCATGATTTCGGCTCTTGTGAGGGGAATGCTGGTACAGACTTCTCGGGTGTTGGGGTTGACAACATGGTACTGTTCAGACTTGAGATCCAGTTCCACTGTTCCCCCACTAAGTTCGGGGAATTGCTGCATGACGGAGACCAACTCCTCATTGGTGATAGGAGCGGCAAGGGACTGGGGCTCCTGCTCGGCACGGATAATGGCAGGGGCGAAGTACGATAAAGCAGAGGGAGAGGACATTGCATGTGAGAGTGGAAGAGTAGCAGTGGTGTTTGCTGAAGAACTTAGCTTGTTGCGTCTCTTCCTTTTATCTCTTCTAGGAGCGGACTTAGAATTCTCGAATTCCCTTATTGCTTCTTCGGCAAATACATCTTCCCGGTTGATCCACTGGTTTTCCGAGTCCGGATATCCCTTCCATTTGATCAGGTACTGATGTCGTTTTGTTCTGCCAAAATGCCGTTCGTCTAGAACCTTCTCAACTTCATATTCTTCTTCCCCTTCTACAAGATCCGGTGGCGGTCGTGAGTAATTTGGCCCATGTATGAGCGTTTCTTTGTAAGGGGTGAGAAGATCGATATGAAACACTGGATGGATGCTCCACTGTGTGGGAAGTTCCAATTGATAACTGTATGGGGACATCACCTGAGCAACCTTGAAGGGACCGTGTCGTTTGGTGGCTAGTTTTGCAGCCGGTTGATTGATCCGTAGATTACGTCCTTCAAGCCAAACTAGATCCCCTTTCTTGAACTTAGGGGTTTCTTTATGTTTGACCCATGACTTTTGTGCCTTGATCATGAGTTCTTGGGCCTTTTGTCTGATCATCCCCATTTGCTGTAGCCGTAATTGTACCTGAGGAATCGGTGATGGCCTATCAATCCAATCAGCGCACGGATTATATCCCATTAAGATTGCAAATGGTGATTCCCTTGTAGTCTCGTTAGGCCAGTTGTTGTGAACAAATTCCGCAATTGGGAGATAATCGCTCCAGTTGTTTTGTTGTTCGTTGGTCCAGAATTAAAGATATTGTTCTAACCACTGGTTTGTTCTTTCCGATTGACCATCAGTTCTTGGATGATATGCCGTTGATATATTTTGTTCGATTCCTAATATCTTGCACAATTCCCTCATGAATTTCCCTGCAAATTGTGGATCTCTGTCGCTGATGACTTTGCTTGGTAACCCAAAACAAAGAAATACGTGCCGGGCATATAGTTTAGCCGTTCCTTCACCCGTGATATCCTCGTTGCATGGTATAAATATTGACGCCTTGCTACAGTCATGATCTGTGACTGTTAATATGGTATCATACCCCTGGGACGTGGGAAGTTTTGTGATGAAATCGAGGGTGACAGTTTCAAATGGCATTGCTTCCAGTTTTGGATATATCGGCTGTATGGGCGCTCTGATGGGCCTAGTATTGATCTTGTGGCGTTGACATTCGGCGCATCCTTTGACATACTCCTTTATGTCATAATTCATTCCAGGCCACCAGCAATATCGTGCCACCAGTTCTGCTGTTCTTTTTATCCCGGGGTGCCCGTATACAGGGGAATCGTGATGAGCTTTGATAAGGGTTCCCCTTGCGTATAGTCCTCCCGTGACCACTTGTTTTCCATCTTTGTACCATGTCCCCTGTATCTTCTTTAGTTGATGGGCATTTACCCACGGAGATAATTTTGTTTGATCTTGACTAAACACGGGGTCTTCGGGATTCATGTCTCTTGGTTCTAGGACTTCGGTAACTCCATTGATCGATTCTGTTGTCATTCCCCTAACAAATACTTGGTCAGGGAGTACTATAATTCCCTCATTGTCCTGTTCTCCTTGATCGTAATTGGGTCTCCGTGATAGGGCATCAGCTCGTCCATTGGCTTTTCCTTTGATGTAGTGAATTTCGAAATTGTATTCCGAAAGTTCCAGAACTTCTCTGGCTACCTGTCTGCTGATTTTCTGTGGAGAGCGCCAATATTACAGATTCAGATGATCTGAAAATACTTTCACCTTATGGGGTGATCCTGCCAAATATGGTCTCCAGTGCCGGAATGCTTTCACTATTGCCAATAGTTCCAGGTCGTAGATGTCGTAATTTCGTTCTGCCTCATTGAGTGTGGCTGAATAATACCCGATAGGATGGCGTTTTTTGTCTTCCTTTCTTTGGAGTAATACCGCCCCTACTGCAAATCCTGATGTGTCGACTTCCAATTCGAATGGTTCTTCCAGATTTGGGTGTGCCAGGACCAGTTCTTGGGTCACAAGATCCTTAAGGGTTTGAAATGCCTTTTCTTGCTCTTCTGTCCATTGCCATTCCGTTTCTTTTTTGGTCAATTTGTTTAACAGTTTGGCATGCGTGGCAAATCCTCGGATAAATGGTCAGTAAAAATTGCAAAATCCCAAAAAAGATCATATGTCCTTTACTTTATTGGGCCTAGGCCAGTTTTTGATGCCTTTGATTTTTACAGGGTCCATGCGTGTTACCCCCTTTTCAAGGATTACCCCCAGGTAATCCATCCGTGGCGCATGGAATGTGCATTTCTCCAGTTTGTAATAGAGATCATGCTCCGCTGATACCTGTAGAACATCTTTGACGGCTTCAATATGTGCTTGAAGATCAGTGCCTATTTTGGTTGCTATTCCGATATCATCCATATAAACCCGTATAGTTGTACCCTTTTGTTCGTGTTTGGCAATAATGTCCCTGCATATGTAGTTCATCATTGTCTGGAACGTCGCCGGTGAATTGGTTAACCCAAAAAACATAACTGTTGGTTCGAATAAACCATATCGGGTTTTGAACGCTGCTTTTTCTTCGTCCCCTTCCTTGATCCTTACGTTGTTATATCCCCATCGTACATCTAATTTGGTATAGATGTGGGCGTTACTAAGGTCTGATATAAGATCTGAGATAAGGGGTAACGGATATTGATTTCGGATAGTGTAATCATTGATCTTCCGATAATCCTGCACTGGTCGTAACTTTCCGTCTTTCTTTTTGACAAAGAAGAAAGGTGATGCGTAAGGGGATTTTGATGGTCGGATATACCCCTTCTTCAGTTGTTCTGCCAAGAATTCTTTGAGCACCTTATCCTCATCTTGTGTTTGGGGATATATCTTGCAATCGATGGCATCTGGTGTTCCTTTTTTGAATTCTATGGCATGGTCCCATGGTCTAGATGGTGGAAATCGATAAGAAGCTTCTTCATTGAATAGATGGGAAAATTCTTGATATTCTTGGGGCAGTTCCGCCTTTAACGGAGTATTGTTTTGCCGCTATTGCCAATTCCATTGCCGTAGTTCTAAGGGAACATTCTTGATCCAGTTGTTTAACAATTCGATCTTTGTCAGCAATTGTTAATACTTTTGCAATTACTGATCCCTCCTTTCTTGGGTTGATTGATCGGAGAACTATGGGAAGAGCGTCTTCACTGATAGTGGCGTGTCTCCAGCTGACTTGTGGTTCGTATTGGGCTAGCCATGGATATCCTAGCACCATTTCTTCTTGTCCTGTGTTTGTTACCAGGAATCGCATTTCCTTGTGAATTCCTTTAGTTTGCACATCGAGATCCACACAGTGAGTAATACGCCCCGCTTTGTTTTCCGTATTATCAATATTCCATATTTTACGGGGTCTTTCTAACCGTTTCATTCCTAACCCCATTCGTTTTGCAAAAGAGGGTTTGATGAAATTGTCGGTTGCTCCTGAGTCTACAAGGACTCTGATGTTGGCCTTTGAGTAATTTGTTCTTATTGAAACTGGAATTCGCATAGATCAATAGTGCGTGATAATAACAGAATTACAATTGACCGCCCTCACCCAGGCCGATGGGTTCAGGTGTCCTGAAAACCCTCCTTTGTCCACAGATCCTTTAAGATCCGATCCTTCGCTCCATCTCCCAATTCGGCTACTTGACTCATCCAATACTGGGCCTGTTCTTCTTCCGTCATTCCAGACATCGCCTGTCATATAGTCGTAGGTTCGGTGTCCATGGATCGTCCTTGACTATTTTGGTTTTGTCCTTGTGCTTGATAGCAATTGCGGCTGATATGCCCTTTCTTTCCACAATTGTAACACATGATGTCTCTCCCATTTGGTCTTCCTCCTCGACCTCTACCTCGATTGGGCAGGGAATAAGGTGGCTATGTGTAATCAATGTCTTCAGATCCAGCCAATCGTGCCCTACTTCTGTCAGCCAATGTATCCATTGTGTTTGGATTGGGAAGATTCCCAGGCATTGCTCCTTTGCTCGTGAATCCTCGTGGTTTTGGAATTTGACCTTTATGAGCGTCCAATTTTGCTCTCATATGGATATATTGCTGTTGTTGGCGTCTGACCGCATCCTTCCATTCTTCAAATGTTTGCGGATCATCCATTTGAAAGACCTTTTCAAATAAGGGTCGTGGTAGCCCATTGGTGAATAGATCAATAGTTTGGACAGAACTTAACCGATATCCGGCTTGTCGCGCCAGAGTCTCGAACTCTGTGATGTAAGTGTCAAGGTCTCCTTCTTTCATTTTTAGGCCTCGCTTCAGCATTCCTTGTGCTTGCTCCCTTTCAAGGGTGTTTGCAAATCATCTTCTGAATGCTCTTTCTGTTTCGACCCATAGGTCTGGTGTCTGTTCTGGTACCCCGCCGGTTACTTGTCGATTGAGCCATTAACTCATGCTCATAACCCATTCGTTTACAGCTTTCCCTTGAATATATGTGAGGAACAGCATTGATCGTCGGTAAGCATTAGTCATAATGGGGTTATTATTGTTTACTCCCCAATATAATGACCATTGAGTTATGAACTCATCCGCTTTGAGTCGATCCCCTGTAAATATTTGTGGGGCATTCCCGATGAATTTGTCTGATTGGTGACCGGGTGCTCCCGCAGGTGGTATTCCTCCACCTGGGGGTCCTCCTCCTGGGAATCCTCCTCCTGGAGGTCCACCTCCTGGGAATCCACCCCCTGGGAATCCGCCTCCTGGGAATCCGCCTCCTCCATTGGGAGGTCTTCCTCCTCTTCCTGGGGGTCCTCTGCCTCCTCCTGACGGAGGATCAGGGTGATCAGATCCTATTGCTCGATATAGTGCAATGTCGTCTGCTGTCATCACGTGTCCAGTATCCGGATTAATAAACAGTTGTTCATTGGGCTCTTCGATCCGTTCCCGAACAGGTTCTTGTAGGGTTTCTGTGGCCATCACTTGAATTCTTTCAGGTTCTTCCACTATTTGAATTTGATTAGTGAGTTCCGCGATTTGTTCAATGGCTTCTTCCTGTTCCTCGTCTTTGTCAGCTTCTTCTCCTGATTCTTCAGTTTCTTAACTGGCTTCACTTGGGGCTGGCGTTCGTGAGTTAGTGGAGTGTGTTTCCTCCAGTTCTCCATCAATAGGTCCCCACTCTGCTCTGATCACTACTTCGTTTGTGTGAATATCACAACGTAAATTGCCCTCAGCAGGTGCAACTACTTCCCAGTTATTTCCCCTTGGATTTTCCCTAATACGAGTCCAACAAATTGCTTCGAAGTTGAATTTGACTGGACACCACTGATTTGGTCTTGAAGTGTCTACGTAATATCCTTCAGGTCCAATGTTCGTCCTCCACCTTGCAGCTTTGAGATATCTAGTGGGTACGTTCCTTGCTCCTCTTCGTTCTATGAAATAGGGTTGAAAATTAACCCAGCGTTCTGCAGTTGTCGGAAAGGTCGCCACGGTGGTAGAGCTTGGTCTTAATGTTACGCTTTCATGGCGTAGGCCTGACTTAGGCAAGTTTGAGTGACGACACCAACGTAATGAGTATGTAACTTAGATAAGTATACAACTCAAGGCACTAAGACAATACTTCGTGTCCTTAGGCCAACGATGGTTTGATGAAGAGAGACAAGGAGCAATGGACCTTCCTACTGCGAGAGAGGGGATATAAGTCAGAAGTGAAATTGAAGAAGACCAAGCTGAAGAGCCTTGGTCTCAATACGACAACTTATATACATATATTGAGGTAGCTTTAAAGCTCCTCTCCAATCCATACAACAAATAGCAATACTACCTCACAGTCTATAAAGACATGTGATTCTACTGCTGACTGATATGATTAGTCCATGACACATATACTCTTACTAACCCGGTCATAAGTATTAGTAAGGTTCCGTTCTTCCCGCAATCCGTATCAGTGGGGTCCAGAGTCTTTGAGAAGTACACAATCAGGTGTTTCTTCTTATCCTCTTTTCGTTGCAAGAGCACTCCCCCAATGGCATATCCAGATGTGTTGACTTCTAATTCAAACTGGTCTGTAAGTATTGGGTGTGCTAGTATTGGTTCTTCTGTTACTAGGTTCTTGAGCTTGTCAAACACAGTTTGTTGGGTGTGTCCCCACTCCCATTCTTGGTCCTTGCACGTTAGCATGTTCAGTGGTTGTGCATGGTGGGCAAAGTTGTGAATAAATGCTTGGTAAAAGTTACAGAAACTGAGAATAGAATGGACATCCCTAACCGTTTTGGGCATGGGCCAATCTTGAATGCCTGAAACTTTTGTGGGGTCCATGCGAGTCACCCCCTTTTCAAGGATTACCCCCAGGTAATCCATGGAAGGCACATGAAATATGCATTTCTCCAGTTTGAAGTATAAGTCGTGGGTTTGGGCCACATGGAGTACGTCGTGAACTGCTGCAATGTGTGCAGCAAGCGTGGTACGGGAGGCCACCCCATTGTCATCCATATAGACACAGATAGTGGTGCCCAACGCCTCATGTTTGAGGATGGTGTCGCAGAAAATGAAGTTCATCATTGTTTGAAACGTGACAGGGGAATTTGTAAGGCTAAAATACATCACCATTGGTTTGAACAGCCTGTAACATGTTTTGAATGCGCCAGATTAATTGTCTGGAGGACATGCTCAGAGCACAAAAATAATTATGTGATCAATGTGCCTTGCTGGCACCTCAGCAATCTGGAAAAAACTCTGGTCTGGAGAATTTTCTGGAGCCTCTAGATCCTACGGGAAGTCACCCACTGTGAGTTGTGTCCCAAACGCACGGATCCCACGATCCGGTCCGCTCTGGACTGGACTCAAAGTTCAATCTCTGCTTAAACAAAATTTTCACTGCTCACTTGAGCAGATAAATTCACAGCTGTTAGCTAATAAATAAAATGACTTAGATGACTTATTTCTCCAAGATAACTGAATTAGTACAATGTGTACTTATTATCAGCTAGTTATTCAAAGTCACATGATTGAGTCCCATTACTAGCTAAATAATAGACAAGAAACATAGCAAGAATGGCAAGCAAAGGTGGTAAGAGTGAGTAGAATGGTGGAGGCAAGGACAATGACGATGAGCGACGGCGGCAGGGGTGAGAGTGAGTGGAATGGAATGGAGGGAGGCGAAGGGCAACAGCAGCGAGGATGAGTGCGAGTGGAATGGAATGGAAGGGAATGAGGGCAGGTGAGTTAGTAAGTGAGTGGAACAGAGGGAGAATAGAACAACATACCTTGACTGACAATACACCAGGACTTGTTTGAATAAGTGTCGTTGCAGATGATCTTGGAGGCCAGCATAAAGGCTGAGATAATAGGCGGCAAGCGATGGTGGTGAGGGTGTGAGTGAGTGTAATGAATGGAGGGGGGCAAAGGGTGGGGATGGTGAGAGATGGGTTGAGTGAGTGGAATGGAGGGAATAGAGCGAACATACCTTGACTGATGATACACCAGGACTTGTTTGAATAAGTGTTGTCGCAGATGATCTTGGAGGCCAGCATAAAGGCCGAGATAATAGGCAGTGAGCGACAGCAGTGAGGGCATGACTGAGTGTAATGGAAGAGGGAGAAAGGAGGGGGGTGAGCGAGGGTTAGGGTGAGCGAAGGCGGGCAAGGGTGAGGGCAAGAGTGAGCGAGGGCAAGGCGAGGGTGAGCGAGAGGGTGAGGGTGAGGGTGAGGGCAAAGGTGAGGGTGAGGGTGAGGGCAAAGGTGAGGGTGAGGGTGAGGGTGAGGGTGAGGGAGGGTGAGGGTGAGGGAGAGGGCAAGGGAGGGTGAGGGTGGGCAAGGGTGAGCAAGGGCGAGGGGGAGCAAGAGGGAGAGGGAGAGGGAGAGGGAGAGGGAGAGGGAGAGGGAGAGGGAGAGGGTGGGCAAGGGAGAGGGAGCGTGAGGGTGAGTGAGAGGGGAGAGGGCAAAGTGTTACGATTCCGGACACTTTTCTTTACTTACACATCTCTTTTGACTCATCCCCTTCCATATATGTACAAGTGCCAGATTTACCTCAGACTGATTACTATGATGACTCATTGCTTACTAATGACTCGTTCTATGGCCTTCTATGGTGTTCTTTTCCTATTATCACATGTACTATACAATGACTCATTCCTAGGACTCGGATCCTAGGATCACACCATCTGTTTGTGACTCTTTGGTGCTGTACTAGTATATAAGTCGCTCTCTACTTAGCTTGTACAGTAGACTCGACTTCTTCTTGAATCACACTATTCTTCAGTCTCACTGATACGGATTGTGGGAAGTACGGAACCTTACTAATGCTTATGACCGGGTTAGTAAGAGTATATGTGTCATGGACTTATCGCGTCAGTCAGCAGTAGAATCACATGTCTTTATAGACTGTGAGGTAGTATTGCTATTTGTTGTACGGATTGGAGAGGAGCTTTAAAGCTGCCTCGATATATGTATATAAGTTGTTGTATTGAGACCAAGGCTCTTCAGCTTGGTCTTCTTCAATTTCACTTCCGACTTGTATCCTTTCTCTCAGCAGGAATTCCATCACTCATCATCTATTCCCTCTATCGCTATTTGGCACAAGGACACGAAGTACTGTCTTGTTGCCTTGAGTTGTATACTTCACTAAGTTACATACTCATTATGTTTGCGTCGCCACTAAATCGCCTAAGTCAGGCATACGCCGTGAAAGCGTAACACTCACAGACTCTAAGGGGATTCCTTTCTGAGGATACCTTTAGTTGAACATGCGGGCCTTCGTCTACTGCCTCGCCTCTGTTATTCAGAAGGACCTTCAAGTCACTTCCTCTGTGTCGTGTTGAGCCCTGCTCCGTGTGCAACTTGTGCATCATCGAACTGAGACCCTGACCTGGTTTCACTCTACCCTGAACTTGACTTAGTTGCATGTCACATGATCGCCCATGTGAGCATAACACAAAGGAGAGGGAGAGGGAGAGGGCAAAGGAGAGGGCAAGGGCAAGGGTGAAGGTGAGGGCAAGGGCGAAGGTGAGGGTGAGGGCAAGGGCGAGGGCGGTGAGTGACAGCGGGGGTAAGAGTGAGTGTAATAGAGGAGGATGGATATAGCGAACATACCTTAACCGACGAGACTAGGACACGTTCAAGTATGTGCCAGTGTTGTTGCAGATAATCTTGGAGGCCAACGTAGAGGCCAGGATGAATAGGCAGCAAGGGCGGCAAGCAAGAGCGGTGAGGGTGAGAGCAAGTGGAACAGGGGGGAAAGTGTCAGGGGTATTGGGGGCAAGGGGTATCCAATTGGTGGCTGGGGTGACAGGGGTTCCTTTCGGAAGAGAGAAGTGAGCGGTAAGCCAGTGAAGGAAGGAGCTGCTGGACTAGGGTGTTCACACTGGCGAAAGGAGCAGGGATGGTTTGCAATTGCAACCACTGCTGGACCAGTGAAATTGTGGCGAATGCAACTCTCAAAGTCATGACATGAGGCCAACATTACAGTGGTGGAAGGCAGGGCAAGGTGGGGCGACATCCAGGAAAGCAGGCAATAAGATGGGAGACGAAGTGAGCACACAGTTTGGAAGATGTAGAGAGCTGCACAGTTACTGAAGAGTGGAGGCGAGTGTGGTGGAGGACATAGGCAATGAAATGGTCCAAGTGAGGTTTGAACAGAATGAAAGGCAGGTGAAGAGGATGCACGAGAATGCCTCACGAATGTAAATCGCTTGCACAGACTCAAAACCGGACAAATGTTATGTTATATTATAACCCCAGGCTGGTCACAAATTAGTGCTACTGATATATAGTTGTGCTACACTACCTTGGGTACATAGAACAGCGTGCACAACTGAAAAACAGCCCAAATTATCTATTGTGAGGGTGGGAATTGAGGTTGGGAAAGTGGGAAATGGCCATAAGGCCAGTACAAAGGATATGCCAAGTGATAAGGGGTATGTACATACATTCCGGGATGGTAAGTGGTAGGAACGGGGTACCACGTGACGGGGGCTGAAGCAGATGGTGGAGGGGGAGCACTAGGTGTTGGACCAGATTGGGCTGGGATGTGCATGCACTTGTGGCCATGTTTCAAGGGCTGTGTGAGAGGGGGTGCCATGCCATTGGCTGTGGCTGCAGCATGAGTGCGCGCTTCAGTGTTCTGAGCTGCAGTTTGTGCATCTGGCGCAGTGTGTCAGCCAGAGCTGAGTCCACCACTGTACAGATCCGACAGCCTCACACGTGGCTTCTTGCGATTGAGGTCCCTGATGTGTTCTGTTGCTGGGGGTTCCGGGGATGACGTGGTGGAGGGGTGAGGTCTTCGTTTTCGCTTTACCCCCATTTACTTGGCGGTCTCAGTCCATGTGCCCTGATTGGGTGGGATGACATCCTTGTCCGGGAGGGGGCTCTCTGAGGAGTGTGAGATCTGGACAACGGTGGTCAAGTGAGACTTGACCAGCTGAAGGTTTCGAATGGTCTCAGGAGACAATGGTGGGCTGTCACTCAGGAATACCTTGGAGACGGCAATCACGTTCTCCAATATGGATGCAGCACTCCCATTGCTTCATGCCCCCGCCAAGCCTTCCTGAATTGGTCGCGCCATCTTGAGGACCGTGTCCACCCCAGATACTGATTGCAGATTGCCGTTCCCAAAGAAATGGGCAATGGTGGTGACGTGCTTACACAGCCGAACCCTGGGCCAGTCTGGGCAGTCACAGGACTGAGTGCCAAGCTTGACTGAATACGTATGCGATGAATGTGTTCTGGATTGCACAGAAAATCAATCATTGCCTAGGTTGCAGATGGACTTGGCACCCACTTCCGGCATTCGCGTGAGAATTTCCTCGCAATGCTTCTCAGACAAATTAGACCCTTCAAATTTCTTCTCCTGGCGATCATGCTTTGTCTCATAGTCCGGAAGCATGACAATTACAAGCGCATGAATAAGGTGATCTAGATGGCAATTCCGCTTTCCCTCAAGCCATTTTGATTTCAAAACATGGTGATAGCTAGATAATTGATAGATTTGAGCGATCCCACTCAATCTTCTGTGAGATAAGAATACTTACGCCTCAATGAGCATGTTTGTATCACCCTCTTGAAATGTTACGATTTCTTGCCTTGCGATGCACTGCGAAGGGGACTTCTCATCATTTTCCCTGAAGTTGATGCCACGCGTCCCTCTATCCATGGATTCCTATCTTTGCAACTCTTTCCCCTGTTTCATGCGACTTGTCTTAACTCCCGCACGCCTTGTACATCATGGACAGCTTTGTCTCTGTTATCTTTGCTATCTTTCCCCTCGACGTCATCCTGCTTCCAGACCCCTCACATGTCTGCCTTTATGGACAGCTTCACTTCTTTACTTTTGACTTCCCTTCACACCTGATGTCCCTTGTGACTCGTCCCTTGATTGATGAGGCCTTACACCTCTATGATACACTGACTGATAACCCCTACTATACGTCATGATATGACTGCTGCCTGGTCCTCTGACCACCACATCCACAGACACATCACTGATAGTTGACCTAGGCTTATGTCCTATCTTTGATATCATACGATACCCTTCACGCCCATATGTTCCCTATGGCGCCATCTGTTTACCTAGCTATGTGGCCCTGTTGTTGTCTCTTTGGGCTTGTACTAGTATATAGGTCGTAGTCGGACTGGCTTGTACTGCAGTTCTGACTTCTTGTGTAATACCACACTCAGTTCTCACGAAACCACCTTTTGACTCACCTTTGCATTTGAGTCCTTGACTTCGCTCGCCTTCGTGCTTGAGCTCGACCATCTCTGTCTAGGTTGATAAGCCTCAGGAGCTTGATCAACTCTTATTCACCACCGTACTGAGTCTTAATCGACTTGCTCTACCAGAACACCTGACAACTGACACGGAAGTACACGTCATACTTAACGCCCCTGTGGTGGCATTACATGAAAGATCGTCCGATTCTGCCTTGAGATCCCTGCCCAGAGGGGCACAATGCTCATCCAATTGGTCTTGAGATAATTTAGGGGACAGAGGGATTGGTCTGAATCCATTCCCACACGGAATCAAACCTCGATGGATCGGATGTCTTAACCCATTCTTGAATGCATTTCCAAAGCTCCGGGAATTCTTCCATGCAGAAATGCATCTGCATTGTGCAGAGCACATGCCACCAGCACAATAGGAGCATTGTCTCCGGGTACACGGCCTTTATTGCAATCATTTGCGCCTGGTCACAATCTGTTACGGTTCGCGGCCGTATTGCGTTGACTTAACGCTGTGCTGGGGTTCACCGATCACGTGACTCCAGTTGTGTTCAGATGATCCTTCGTTCCTAAGTATTCGGCTTTGACTTGCTCGAAACTGGCGTGAACGGTCGATGGTTCCCCTTGTCTGTGGGGCTGCTTGGCAGTCTTCCTGACTAATCGCACCAAGGATGGAGATGATAGACCACTAGGCGAAGAGCACTAGGGAACAGGACTCGATTGGATGCGAAAGAATACAAGTTGCTAAAGCTAAGGTATGAAAGCGAAGTCCCTAGCCTTTATATACACAAGAGGGTGCAGGTTTAAACCCAGCAAACCCTAATACAATGATCCTAGGAATAAGTCATCCAGGAACCACAAAGATAAGTAAAGTCTGAGATAAGAGACCATGAGGTGTGATAAGCACAGCCCCGTGAGATAACAATACCGTAAGTCCGTGATATGCAATGATACGTACACAGCCCTTCTGCTAATGCCGATGATAGGGGATAGCGCGATAAGAACGATAAGGGTCCTGTCCAATGATGATGCGTTCGCCTATTGTGCCCCAAGGCGCTATGATAAGGCATAGTCCATGGCCTTCTAGCCGCTTCTAGACTTGTCACGTGCCGTCCTAAAGGTCACATGATCATTCTGATGACTCTGTCCGTGCATAAGCCGATCGCTCACCTGGCAAATGCCGCTCATCCGGTTCTAGGGAGAGCCGTTCCATCCTTGCTTGCGTGTCTTGCAGCATCCGTTTGACTTCTTCTTCGTCACATGAGTCCGTACTTGGTGACATGCCGTGATACTCGGCCCGTTGTCGCATGACTTCCGCATGACGTTGTTCTTCCTGGGCGAGTACCACTGCCCATACTTGGTCGTCGCCGAATGGTTCCTCTTCCAGCTGCCCCTCTTCCAAGGGCTCGGGGTCACGTGCGCTGTCGTTTCATAACACAATCACTCATCGTGATCCACAGTGTGATTTCCAGGCTGCGCGCTTTTACGAAATTCAAGAAATAGCGAATTATCACTTCCGTGCCATTTGACAACAGCATCCACGCAACAGGTACGCCTGCCAAACATAAACAAAGTAAGTGTCTATAGATGGAAATGCGCCACAAAGTGTACCATGGCCCCACATATCCCTCACAATCAGGGTGAAAAGTTGCACCCCTGCGTACTGAGTGGTATTGTGAGTGGCATCAATTGACAAAAAATTGGAGCCGAGTGCATTGAAGCAGTCACACTGGAACTCAGTTTGAATACATAGGACAAAGGACTCTTGAGATATCCCAGATCCAGGTGGAGGGGGATCCTTCTTGTCCTTCAGGACCACCTCGGCACCACGCTGCCAGAGCTTTGTGACCCAAAGCCTAATGGAAATTGTGTTGTTGTCATCTAGACAAATTTCATCGTTCTCCATAATCTGATGGAGGCAGGTGACATCACGCATGGTTATGTAGTAATCACGATCCATCCACTTGCAGGATTCGCGCACGTGTTTTAGCTGGACAATAGCCGTTGGCTTGGGAAATGAATTATTAGACATCACTCACAATCGCCTTGGAACCCATGCCCATGCAGACCATATCCATCACAGAAATCTTGGTCTTCTCTGTGAGTCTGAGGAATTGTAAATTGTCATCGCCAAGCACGTGATTATGATTGCCTTCATATTTCCCAAGAATTGTCTTGATGTGTGGATACATTTTGATTGTCACGTGGCACTGACAACCCATTTTCATCGAAGCAATCTTCTGATTCGATCAACTAGTGTATTCACGATCGAGCTTCCCACCCAAGAATTCGTGCGAGCACCGGTACACGCGCCACACCCGCCAATATTGTGAGTCCGACTCCTCAGTACGACTCACAATGAACTTGATGGTGTTCTCGCATTCCTCGGCAGCGAGCCAGGCCAGGAACGCGTTCTTGTTGGCCCATTTGAAAGGCATTTCCCCTTTCTGCTGGTCGTATGTAATGCTCCTGTACAGCAGTGTCACCGCGAGGCATTTGCTGCGGCAGATCTGTGCTTCAGAAATAAGTAGGGCGCAACTTGAATCAGTAATAGAGGGACCAGTGGGAATTTCAAAGGTAGGCATGTGGGGGCTTGGGAAGAGGGATTGTTTGTCCCTCCCTTCCCTCCCTCCCACGCAACCCAAACCGATACACAAAAACGTGTTATTTATGAGTTATTTACGTGCTATTTTCCTTTATTTTTATCATATGTTTTACATATGTTTTTATTATAGTATTTACTGTGGAAATAAAATATGAAAGAGAAAGAAAGTTCAAAAAAAGCGGAGTGTGAAATTTAGTGGCGGGAAAACGGACACAGCGGGCCGGATCGTGGGATCCGTGTGTTTGGGCAAAGACTCCCAGGTGTTTTGGCGGAGTCTCAATTTTCGGGCGGTTCCGAATGGACTAGACTGTGGAAATGATGCTTTCCGAAAGAGTACACACCTGACAGTCTGTCTATGTGTTGCAGTGGCCAAGGCTTCGGTGCCAGGTTTCTATGTCTGGAGTTCCAAAGTGGGACTGTGACAAAGTGTGACTGTCTGAATGAGTGGTCCTGTGTGAATGAGGGGACATAGTATCGTACTCCACATATCCAGGGCTCCACATCCCTCCACATCTAAAATAAATCTAGCACAACAATCAAGACAGCAATGTTAGGCAGACTTGCACCCAGCTCTGGCAATGTAGCCCCAGACTTGGATGCTGATGGTTCGACTGATTCCCAAGCTAATGACAGGGACTACAGAGTAGGAGGCTCGGATGAAAGCAAGGAGAGCAGCCCTTCTAGCGAGGCTGGTCCATGCTTGGACCCATTCAACCAACGCCACCTAGACAGGCCAAGGGGAAAAGCTGGCCCAGGCCCTTCAGCAGAACGGCAGCATTATAATTCTGGAGCTAAAACTCGTAGCATACAAGCTGCTACACTACAAGCAGAGGATGCGTTCAGCAAACCTCGACAGACACCTGGAGGGTTTAGCTTCCTCCATCTCGAATCATACACCTGTAACTGTGCCAGCCCAACTATTTCCAAGCCATCACCCTCCCAGTGTAAAGTATTGGCCTACTTTGCGATGATCTTCCATGATGGCCTTCAGGTGGTATACTGCCTAAGCCATAGCCAGATTATCCCCATGTCTGAATGGGCGACCCACGTCAGGGGGAGCCATCTAGACTGGTCTTCAGGGACCAAGAAAAGCGACTGTGAGGAAATGGCGAAGCATGTCGCCCATGGCCACTGCCTCAGCATGGACCAGACTATAGAAGATCTTCATCTTCCTGGTGAAATTGACGAGCCACTCTCAACAAGCACATCCAACCTTCACCTAAACTACAAGTGCCCGCTTGGCTGTGGGGTGTGGTCGGTCAAAGATAAGAAGTCTTCACAGCCGGAAAGGTACATTCGCAGGCATATCAAAAACGATTGTGAGAAGAACAAAGATTCCAAATGCGTGGATGTCCATCTTGATGACCCGCGATGGGTTTTTAAGGTCAAAATTTCGGGTAAACAAAACAAGCACCATTCCTTCGTCCTACCACCTGAGTGGGAGAGAGGTGATGATGAGGAGCTTGCAGCCGCCCCAGATTTTCCGCCTTTGGCAGTGGACAATGCCCCCCATTCCGAGGGTCTAGGTGGTGGCCAGAAATGGCCGGTGACACTTGGCTGGTGTGCATATGACCAGGAGATCTCGGCCAGCAATCACATCGATGCCCTACGGCGCTTGATTCTGCTGCCACGCTGCAAGTGCCGGAGTAAGACACCATCTTACTCACATTTCTTGGAAAAAGGCCTGCACCTTGTGGACCATGCCGTTGGAAGGTACCTTCGGTCAGCTACTTTATTTGTTCATGAGAAGCATAGGGGTGTCCTGGACGCTATTACCTCAGAGTGCGCTGCTCTCGACTTAATGCCGTGTGCCATAAATAACATTCTTAGCAGCTCGAAGAAGGCACAATTTCGGATTTTATCTGACGGCAAAATTTCAGAGTATCGCAGGCCATTCTCGATGGCCATATGTATGATGCTGAATTTCATCCACGACGTCCTGACCAATGATGCTGAAAAGCTTGGCCTCTTCAAGCTGAGGGGTGTCCGTGCACAGTTCATAGCAGCCTTGGCTCTATACCGCCTCATTGTCAAAAACAAAGGAGATATTCTCGAAAATACCCTCGACTGGGCTACTCATGATGTCCTCGAAGCCCTGCTCAAACCTATGGGCCTGGGTACTCGGCCAGTTGATTGCCCCACAGACCAGATGGCCTTTCTATGGTCATTTCTATCTAGTAGCCGCTACAGGATCTCAAAGGATCTCTCTAGCCTCATGGCAGGCTGCAAGTTCGGATTTCGCTGCACTGAAATCCACATTGCTCGCATCCAGTCACAAAAAAGGAATAGAGGCTCCCCCTTCTACGATGCTCCGTACGCTGAAGGAGAGAGTGACGCAGAAAGCCTATGCCCTGAAGGGGAAAGTGACAAAGAAGGCTCTGAGCCAGAAGTGTTGCCACTGAAGGAAGAGAATCGGTGTGCGGCGGGTGGGCGTGCTGAGCCAGATATAGGGACACTCCTAGCAAAAGCGAATGCCATCAGCTTCGAAGGTGTGTGCGACTCAATTCAATGGCATTTTATACCCTGTTCGAGGTGATACAGATGTTATGGATGTGCCGCCAAACACAGCCCCAGGCAGCGACGCAACAGCACAGCCCTATGAGGAGGTGACGGATGCTCTCATTCTGCAGTTCGTCCAGGTGGCCCTTGGCCGTAGATTGCTCTGATGTGATGCCAGGATTTTGACAGATGATCGCGTATGGCTGTCAAGTAACCCGCAAGATTTGGAGTCTACCCCTTATGGGAGGGTTGCTCACATCCAGCACACCATATCGCCATATACACGCATTGATGGTACTCTAACACACATCAATATTAGTCGAGATGGCCAGATAGCGACCTACTCCACAAATGGAGCAATCTGGCGCAGCATCGACTATGGGATGTGGTCTACCTTTATCTTCGGGCTTATATCAAGGATCGGGGAGGCAGTGGCTAACCAAATGCCAAGTGGCATGGTGGTCTCCGATTTAAAAGGCCAAATGCTGTCAGACGACCTATCAGAGATGGCACCTCACAAGCAGGAGAAGAACACGGCGCATATGGAGCGAACCATGGATGGATTCCTCAAGGCAATGGCATCCCCCACCGAGAGCAGGCACCGCCTCTATAGTCAGGGTGGTCTACTCAACAATGAAGCAGTAATGCAATACGTTATGCGGGACCAGGAGATCAAGGGGCTGCTGTGTGCTCTACTCACTAGCTGCAGCGCCGTACCCATGCGCCCTTGGCAGTTTGGCTCCATCGTTTTCGACAGCTGCAAAGACACTGGCCGAAACGTGTGGATTGTTGGCAATCGCTTTGTCACTGGGAAACCAGTGGCAAAGCAACTGAACGTTGCATTTGCAGACACAATATTCTGGCTTCCCAGTGCCATCACCTCGGACCTAACCGTTCTCCTTTATTACCAGCAGCCCTTCATCTCCTCGCTTCTAGAGGAGACAGGGATCCCTGATCTACTCTATGCCTCACACGTTTGGGCACTGCCATCAATAGCTTCGCGTGAGATCCGTCCTAAGGTCTGGAATGGTCAGGAGGTCAACCGAAAGGTCAGGGATCTGACCCAACAGCTCATTGGCTCACCGATCGACGTATCACTGGCACGTCAGTCGTCCCAAGGCCTTCTACGGGACAAGATTCCTGCTCTTTTTGAAATATTCCAATGCCGTGACAACCTGTACCTCAAAGAGGGCAGCTATCAGCACCAGCCATGCTTAGAAGCGTATGCCACTCACCACAACCTAAAGCGCCTGGCACATGCAGCCAAAATACAGGTAAATCGCGCATCAGCATGCTTGATCGTATGCGATATCTGGCAGTCCATGCATGGAGTAGTCCAGGCTGATCCAATATGGGGGCCGATGGTTGCTGGTTCCTACATCTTTCCGAGCATCGCCCATGATGCCTCAGCCTTTTTGGGAGCGCAGAGCCTAAAGATGATAGAAAACGCTAGCTCCCGGTTTATCTTTGACCAAGATAACCTCACTCAGGGCGTCATTCTTCTCACAAGTGTTGGTTTATTGGAGGATATGGTATGTCCATGGACGCTTTCAGGCCAAGACAGCGTGGATCTCACTCACAGAGAAGCAGGCCACCGTAGATCCCATCCAAGCTGCAGCAGGGCGGTGCTTTCTAAAAACAGTCCGAACCATCTTGTTCGGCGAAGGTAGACCTCGCTATGGACAGACCCCACCTATTGGTGGGATTCCACTTTGTGACCTAGTGAAGGCTGGGGCGATGGTAAGCTATACAAAAAAAGTAGCTGCACATAACTTACCGCCACTGGGACAGATCCTTTATGCGGGAAAGCAGGGGGAAACCTCACTGCCATTCAAAGACGTTCTGAAAGACGCGAACTACTTGGATACCTACCGCACACTTCATCAGAGGTGGGAGGGGAATGAAATTCAGCGGGTGGCTATCAGTGCCGCCGTCTTTGACATTCACCCCACAACAAATTCAAAGACAGCTATGGCGACTGCAAAGCTACTAGACATCGTGATTTAATTACGGCTGGGTATTATATGGCCACGACCCCCACTCTGTGGTAGTCGATGGCATGCGGCATATACGCTGTCCATATATCCACTTGCTGAGATATTTAGTGGTATGGAGTGGGTAGCTAGGCGACTGTTTCACAGCAGGCGGGTTGCAGGGACACGCGTTTTCATGATGTATATGCAGAGCGGGTTTATTTAACTACACAGGGCCATACACTATTTTGTGCCCTCTTGCTTGGTTGTGTTTCGTCGTCCGCTGTCTCTTCATTCTTGAGGTGGCCTTTAAACGGGCCTGGCGGATCGAGGGATGTGTCTGGCGCGGTTGTCTTGGAACGCCTCCTACCCCTTTCGGCGTGGAGTCCTAAAGGATTGCGGGTTTTGTGGAGTCTGAGGTCGTCACCAATATCTCCGCGAATTTCTTTTCCCTGCTCCCCATCTTCGGCTTGAGCATCCATCATTCGTACGCGTATGCTGGGCACTCCAGGAGGAAGTGTTGCGGCGTCTCTTTTTGCGCTCCGCATGCTGGGCATTGTGCGCTCATTTTTCTCTTGAAACTTTGTATGTATCCGTCAAGCGGGACGTGCCCCGATCTGAGTTCAAACATCTTGAACGCTACCTCCTTCGTTGTTCTCGAGGAGCTCAACGCGAAACGTTGCCAGTATCGAGTTCACCAAGGCAGTCTCACCACCACACTAACACAGAGAGCTGGAGATGTACAAGACGGTTCCGTCGCCTTGGACAGTCGAACTTGCAGGTGTGAGGGATAACTATTTTATAACTCTAATTATGCAAGATAAATCATATAAACTATGAACTCCGCTGGTGGTCTGCCGCACCCTATTCGAACCCATGGGGTCTATTGGGGTGGATCTAGCTGTAAGAGGATGCTACAGGTGTGGAGTGGGGCCGCTTGGAGTGGCGTTCCATCAGACACAGGACAACATCTTGATATATATTAGTCTCTGCCACTGAGTTTTGCAGTATGCTGTGGCACACTTACCGTGGTGTGTCATCCCAGGTGTATGGACCATGGCTCTGAGCCCACTCCATTTCTGCTGAAGCTTATGTTTGCTCCAGTGTTGCCACCCCTCGTCGGGCAGTGAACTCCAATCGATGGCGTCCTCAGAGTCAACATTCAACGAGGCTACCCTGTGAGGATGATTAAGCTCAAATCATACCAATTTCACATTGTACGTACTTTTGGACAAGAATAAACGTATCTTCAGAACCCCAGCGGAGAGCCTTACCTCCATTCTGTAGCTTTTGGCTCAAGCTATCAGTCCTGAGTGGATCATTTTTAGCAAATGTCTTTCACCATTCAAGAGAGACTTACCACTTGTCTCGGCATTGCTTAGCCGAGCGTGTGTTATCCATGTGTCGGGCGACTTCTTTCCAGAACCTCTTCACCGTCTTGTTCGTCTTCCCTTCAAGGTTAAGGTCTTGGATGATTTGAACGAGACGACCCTCTTCATCTGACGACCAGTGACCTGCACGGACTATGTACCAATCCAAGTAATGCAGTAGCAGCATACGAACCTCGATTCATTGTACCCTGGTATATGAGGTACTTGTAGTACCTATCGCGACACTCCCCCTGTGGGCGTGCCATCACATCGCCGATCTTCGTCCAATCAATTCCGTGTTTGTCAATATATCTAGGGGCTGTCAGCGATGTAGTCCCATGTCCGTGCAGGCACGAGTGTCTTACGCCTTCATCTGCGCGTCATCTCCCTCGGTCCACGATCCTTTCTTCCCAAGTGGGTGTCTGGCCCGTTGTACGTGGTCGTACACGGAGCGAACACGCCTTCCAGGGACAGCGCGCGCTGATAGCCCTGTAAGCTTTCAAGGCGTACGTGACAATGAGTGGACGTACTAATCTGGGCCCAGAACCCGGGCAGTTTATTCTCTCCATATAACAAATCTTCCATTTCTTCGTCGTCTAGTCGTTGAGTCTGTGGGTAATGACTAGGATAAATTTCGAGAACTGTAGACTAAGTTACTCACTTCTTGGTATCCGCGGAGCGCAATTTCAACTTGTTCTGCCTCGGTTTGTGTGAACGCACCTTCCCGACATTGCACGCCTGAGCCGTATAGGTGAGCGAATTTGCAGGAATTCGAGATCACTTACCGTGTTGCAGAAATTTCTCAACAGACCACCAATTCGTGGCGAGAAGGGCCATGTGATCCTCCATTGACACAGTGGTGATCTCAGAGGCTCTAATGTCAGTCATGGTAAGTTATTGATATACGTTAGAAAGAAGTGGGGGTGGTTGCGGCGTGCCACCTCTTTCTGCAGGGGGGACGAAAAGCACGTTTGGAGGCGGCCGAGCACGCTAATACTATAGCCCGCCAGCGTCCCAAAGTGGGCACGTGAGACATCTGTCTGTCCGGGACAGAGTGGCATCCCCACCTCTTCATTTTCCTACAGTGCAAATGCGATTGCAGACAATGGAGCACGACTATATTCCAAAACTTCCTTCCAAGCTTCCTACAGTTTCCATGCGGCAGAGAAACATCCCTAAGTTACAAGTTACTGGTGACATGAAAGACGAAAAGAGTGTTCGGAGGCTGCCGAGAACGCTAATATAGCTCGCCACTCCGCGGCCGTCCCAGAGTGCACGTGATGCGTCAGTCCCTACACGTTCAAAAGTAGCGGCCTTAAGACACATTTGCACCATGCACCATACCTTACCCGCCTCCCATTCCCTTATACTCCTCGAACTCCTTCTGCCTTTGGCCCTTCTCCTTTCCTGCTTTCCTTCCTCCAATTTCGCCTTTTCTGCCCTTTCGACGACCTGCCCTCCAGCTCGCCCTTTCTTCTCTCGTTTGTTTGCTTCCGTCTGCGCGACGACTCGGATGCTTCGATATCCCACGCCTTCTGATCTGCATTACGGCGATGTTGGTGACACCTCCATGCCGCAAGGCGGTACTCAATGGGCGCATGGACGTCTCGACAGCCCCCAGCCTGCCGTAAACCTCGCCGCGGATTACACTCCCGCGACAACCTACATGATCACGTCGCGCGACTCGTATCCCGCCCAAGCCCAGAGCCATTGCTCAGGACATTATCCATATCCTTCGCAGCCGTACCCTTCAAGTCTGAACTACGTGCTACCCCCCTATGATTTTGCCAAATACCCAGTGAGTCAACTTCGTACCCTTGTGACCAGACCGGGTATTCACCGTGCCATCCTTAGATCAATGAAGTCAATGGCCACCACGTTGGACAGTATTCCCCCCATCCGTCAGCACCAACTCATTACCAGTATCCTCCCTCTGATCCCATCACTTTCCACTCCGCGTATGACCCCACTGGGTACTTCCCTTCGGACGGCCCCTTATGCTCCCCACTCGTAGGTCAACACCAGCACAGCCTGGTGCCCGTTCCTTCTAGCTACTCGCGCTATGATGATTACGTCGAGCACTATGAGCACTATACCCAATGCCAAATTCCGTCGACCCTCCCGTCTTCCAGCTCTTCCGAGCTCAGCCATGCTCTCGTGGAGACCCCTCCGCCAGAGTCGCAATCTATCAGCCACGGCTCTATTGCCCTTCCTATGCTGTCCCCGTCAGCTCCTAAACGTAATCCGTCTGAGACTCTGGTTTCAATTAAAACCGAATGCGTCTCAGGTGATAGTGGACAACCCCTTTCGCTGATGACATCGATGAGCGCCCTTCCGCCTTCCAGTGAGCTGGCGCCACTTCCCAAGGAGGAGAGCAAAGAGCAGTTTCACGTTTTCCCCACACGAGTAGTGACACATGGCCGCCTGCAACATCAACCGCACACGCACTATTCGTTCCGCTTGGCACAAGACCCTACCGCAGTCCCGGGATTTACTTCTCTGCCTACTTCTAAGGTTTGTTCGCTGCCTCACGTACCCGTGACATTTACGCTAACCTCGCGGATAGCGACCACCGTCCCATGGAATACTGGGGTCGCTTGTTTATTCTCCTAGTGTGTGTATCCCCACGCCGCTGTCCTCATCGCCCTCGTCATCTGATATTGTGACGCCGACATCAAGCATACACCTGGTCGTCACGAGCGCGACGAGCTCGTCGCAGGCACCACTGGCAGCGACGTTGGCGCCAAACCCCAAGGCCGGGCAAGGTGTGTTGAAGCTGCCATCGACAAAACGGCGTGCACGGCACAAACCTGCAATGGCCTGCTCGTTCTGCCGTGAGCGGAAGATCGCATGTGGATCGCCGCCTGTGGGAAGTGCTGACCTGACGTGCAAGTGAGTGATGGCACCCTCGACTTCTGATCAGCGAATTGATTGCTAACCCTAGTTGCAGTCAGTGTGCACGGCGCTCACGCAACTGTGAATACCCCACAAAGTCGCGGCGTGGACTCCATAAGCGTCGTGACAATGGGGGAAGCCACCAATAGGAATCCAAGGATGCAGATTGCGTGCCTAATACATAGTTAGTAGTAATCTAGTCTCGTTCCCAGCCGTTCACTGAGAGGGAGTGCAGGGGGGTGTGTCGCCTCAGTAGGGGTTGATAGATTACTAAGGGAATATTAGCCGAGAGTATGTGATTGGTAGATCGGACAAAATCTTGAACAAGTTCCTGAAAATTCCCCTGCACGTCCCTCTCATTGAACGTCTGGGGCAGTTGGATAGGACCCCCCCGTCGGTGACAGACCGTCACAATCCACGTGACATATATGTCGTCAATCTTATATGTCCCAATACTTGGGTGGCCACCGGGTGACCCGATCATGTGACTCGGGTTGCACTCCCACGCGCCACCAGGCGGCAAATTCGGGTCGGAATACATCCCCCCGGTGACACCAGCGCTGGGGTGAATACAGTACATCGTGTACTCAGACTGGCTATTTCGGGACTCGACCCATTTCTGGGGTGTTCCCGGCGTCACACCCGGCTCACACGGGTCACACGCCCTCGCGTTTCATCGCAGGCGGGACGCGTACACGTTGGCTTAGGAGGCAGTCGGCGTGGGCCAGTAGTAGTAGTCTATTACGCTAATAATACAGTCTCTAACACATTGAATCTATCTATGTGAGGGGGGAACGACCGAGGGAGGGAGCGCCAGGGCAGTCGGGAAGCGCTTCAGGCGATACCGACGACGCTGGAGAAGTTGAGGGCCAAGGCCAGGCGGTAGGCCTTGGGGCTATCGGGAGGGGGGAAGGGGGGTATGCGATTGGTACAACCGGTGACGCATCGTCGGTTGGCGAGCTCTCAGGTACGGAAGCGTCGTCAAAGCTTCGACGCATGCCCGGGACGCCCGGGTTTTTCTATAGGAGACCCCCAGCCCCCCGGCCCAGGCTGGGCTCAGGCTCCGCGAGGCAGACGCCACGCCGCCAGCCGCCACCCGCTCGTGAACATCGTCACGACGCCTCTCGTCCGTCGTCCGTCGGCCGGTCTCCGCGTCTGCATGCGCGACAGGAGCGAGCGTGCACTGGCGAGGTCGGAGGAGGCGCCGGGGTGATGCCACGCTGGCAGGCAGGTCGTGGGTGAAGGAGGGGGAGGAGGGGGTCGTTGCGCTCGGCCCAGCGCCCGATCGTAGCGCAAGCAACGGCGACGCGGAGGGAGTTGGGGTCGGCAGGGAGACGCCTTCCGTGGATGGAGCACGCGTGTGCTTTGACGCACGCCCGGGTTGTGCTGTAGGATCCCCCAGCCCCCTGGCCCAGGCTGGGCTCAGGCTCCACGACGAGGCAGACGCCACGCCGCCAGCCGCTGCCCGCTCGTGAACATCGACAAGACGCCTCTCGTCCGTCGTGCGTTGGCCGGTCTCCGCGTCTGCATGCGTGACAGGCGAGCGAGCGTGTGCCGGCGAGGTCGAAGGGCGGTGGTGCCACGCTGGCAGGCAGGACGTGGGTGAAGGAGGGGGAGGAGGGGGTCGTTGCGCTCGGCCCAGTGCTCGATCTTAGCGCAAGCATCGGCGACACAGAGGGAGTTGGGGTCGGCAGGGAGACGCCCTCTGTGGATGGAGCATGCGTGCGCTTTGGGGGTGTAAAGTTCACGTGGGTTCGTCGAGCGCGCACTGAGCTGTCCATTTGTGAGTGGGTGGACGGGCCCGACGGGGTAAGGCGTTGGAGGCGATGAAAAAGGGAGGGGCACGTACCTCGGCCAATTTGGCTTTGCGAATTGTCGTGCTCCACTCAGAAAACGTCTGTGTTCACGAAGTACGGTTCGAGAACCGACAGACCGGATTCTGAGGAGGCAGAGGTGGTCCAGCACGTCGACCACCGTCACATTCTGGACGCGTGCAGTCCGGCATGGGTCACAGAGCGGCTCGATGAGGTCTGTGGATGGGGCACGACTGTCGGCGGGGGTACTCAGCGGAACCCCAGATCTTGCACAGCCAGAAGGAACGGCACATGTTGGGATTTTCGAGGGTGAGAGGCACGGGGGAAAGCATGGCGCGACGAGTAAAGTTGGCTCTTCCCAGCTCGATTTTGTGGCAGACGTCGACAATCGTGTGCCAGGGTAGATGTGTATGTCACGTGTGTGTCACGCTCAACTCTGGCCCAACTAGGCTGATCACTCACACTCCATCTCTGGTTGATCTCCTGGATAGTAATGCTCAATTGCCACTCCAGAAATGAGCCCATCTTGTGTGACATCTGGCTGATCTTCCAGAGAGCAATATCCAGAGATAGGAGTGGCAGGAGTGGATCTCATGCACCATCTGGTTGGTCTCCCTGAGTGCAATGTCCAGATCAACCACCACATCTCATGCACCATCTGGTTGATCTCCTGGAGCTATGTCCAGATTGACCACTGCATCTCATGCACCATCTGGTTGATCTCCTGGAGTGCAAGGTTGTAATAAGGGTAAGAGACACGGCCAACTCCCAGACAGACCATCTGGTTGATTTCCTGGAGTGCTATGTTCAGATCAACCGCCACATCCCTGCGAGGTTGTAATAAGGGTAAGAGACACAGCCAACTCCCAGACAGACCATCTGGTCGATCTTCCTAAGTGCAATGTCCAGATCGACCTCTGGTTGATCTCTGGCATTTTCAAGGGTGAGAGGCGCGGGGGAAAGCATGGCACGATGAGTAAAGTCAGTTGTTCCCATCTCAATTTCATGGCAGATGTTAACAATTGTGTCCCAGAAACTAAAAAGAGGTCAAGTCAGCATTCAAAATTGGAGAAGTGGCAGGTGGGCCCATGTGGGATCGAGGCTCAGGAGCACTTCCACACCGATGTGGTACATACAGTCAGTGCAGTCAAAGGGTGGATGTGTGTGTCACATGTGTGTCACACCCGAATCTGGCCCAACTAGCTATAGGCTGATCTCTGGTTGATCTCCTGGAGAGCAATGCTCAATCACCACTCCAGTTATGAGCCCACCTTGTGCTCCATCTGGTCGACCTCCCAGAGGGTGATGTCCAGGTTGACTGCTGAAGTGGCAGCCCTGTTGATAAGTGACCTGTGCGCACTTAGCAGCTCAATGGACTTATGCAGATATGGACTGCTTTAGATTAGATTAGATATACAGGTCTCATGTAGATTAGATTATTATGATCTTTACAATCTCGGACTTTGTTATCTATGACATCATTGTACAGAACAATCACAAGGACTAGTATTGTTATACGCATATTGTACTTTCCTTTGTTCTATGTTTATCACATGCTTTCTATACTCTCTTTTGTACTCATTGTTAAGTACACTCCCTTTGTTTCGACCCACATTGTATTCCAGGGTCTTATTGTATTCTACCCATTGTAGACACTCCTTTTGTTCCCTATTGTAGCACAAAGACTATTGTCTCCAATGTGTATAAGTAGAGTACCATGTACGCACTGATACCCCAGTTCTCACTCTGGTGTATCAGGTTAGTTATACTTCTCTCTAATGAAGTACAGTTCTCACTCTGGTGTATCAGACGTCCTTATTAGCTTTCTCTTGCAAGATCCTCTGCTACCCTGCGCTGCTTATATCTCACCACAGTACTCTTGTCCACTGTGAGTATAACTTCTTCACCCATGCTGTTCATCAAGCCCATCTTGTGCTTCATCTGGCTGATCTCCCAGAAGGATAGGAACCCATCTTGTGCTCCATCTGATTGATCTCCCAGAAGTGAGATAAGAACACATCTTGTGCTCCAGAGAGAGAGATAAGAACACATCTCACACTCCATCTTGTTACAATTCTTGCCTTGCGACACACTGCAAAGGGGTCTCTTTCATTTTCCCTGAAGTTGATGCCACACTTCCCCTTCTTATGGACTTTCCATCTTTGCGACTCTTTCCCCTGTTTCATGCAACTCGTCTCAATTCCCACACACCTTGTACGTCATGGACAGTCTCACCTTTGCTATCTTTGCTATCTTTGCTATCTTTCCCCTCAACATCACCCTGTACCCTGATCCCTCACATGTCTGCCTTCATGGATAGCTTTGCTTCTTTATCTCTAATTTCCCTTCACACCCGATGTCCCTTGTGACTTGTCCTTTGACTGATAAGGCCTTACACCTCTATGATACGACAACTGCTGACCCCTACTATACATCATGATATGACTGATGCCTGGTCCTCTGACCACCATGACCACTGACACATCACTGATAGTTGACCTAGGCCTGTGTCCTATCTTTGATATCGTATGATACCCTTCACGCCCATATGTTCCTTATGGCACCATCTGTTTACCTTACTATGTGGCCCTGTTGTTGCCTCTTTGAGCCTTGTACTAGTATATAGGTTGTAGTCGGACTGGCTTGTACTGCAGTTCTGACTTCTTGTGTAATACCACATCAGTTCTCATGAAATGTCCATTGACTCACCTGTTGTGCTTGAGTCCCCGATCTTGCTCACCTTTGCGTTAGAGCCCAGTCTTTCCCCACTATAGTTGATGAGTCTCAGGAGCTCGATCAACTCTTGTTCATCCCTGTACTGAGTGTTAACCGTTTTGCTCTACCTAGTTACCTGATGCTGACCCAAGAAGTACACATCGTACTTAACACCCCTGTGGTGGCATTACACATCTGGTGTCAATATCTCAGAGGGTGATGTCCAGAGATAAGAGCACATCTTGTGCTCCATCTTGTCACAGTTACACGGTCGTGTTGTGTTGACTTAATGCTGAGCTGGGGTTCACTGATCACATGACTCCAATTGTGTTCAAGTGATCCTTCATTCCTGGGAAATTGGCTTTGACTTGCTTGATGTCAACATGAATGGTCTGAGGTTCCCCTTGTCTGTGGGGCTGCTTGGCAGGCTTCCTGACTTTATCGCACCAAAGATAGGTGATGATAGACCACTAGGCGAAGAGCACTAGGGAACAGACTAGATTGGTGGAAAGAATACAAGTTGCTAAAGCTAAGGTATGAAAGCAAAAACCTCAGCCCTTATATACACAAGAGGGTGCAGGTTTAAACCCAGCAAACCCTAATACTGCTGTCCTAGGAATGAGTCATCCAGGAACCACAAAGATAAGTAAAGTCCGTGATAAGAGACCATGAGGTGTGATAAGCACAGCCCCTCGAGATAACGATACCATAAGTCCATGATATGCAATGATAAATGTACACATGCCCTTAATGCCAATGATAGGGGATAAGGAGATAAGAATGGTAAGGGTCCTGTTCAATGACGATGCTTTCGCCTATTGTGCCCCAAGACACTACGATAAGGCATAGTCCATGGCCTTCCAGCCACTTCTAGACTCTTCACGTGCCATCCTAAAGGTCACATGATCATTCTGGGGTCACCATTCATGCGTAAGCTGATCACTCACCCGGCAAATACCACTCATCTGGTTCTAGGGAGAGCCTTTCCATCCTTGTTTGCACATCTTGCAGCATTCTCTCGACTTCTTCTTTGTCACATGCACTGTTGTTACATAACACATCTGGTCAAGGAACACATCTTGTACTCCATCTGGTTGACCTCCCAGAGGGCAATGTCCCAAGATAGGAGCACATCTCACGCTTCATCTGGTCAACCTCCCAGAGGGCGATGCCCAGAGATAGGAACACATCTTGTACTCCATCTGGTTGACCTCCCAGAGGGTGATGCCCAGAGATAAGAACACATCTCATGCTTCATTTCCCAAGAGATAGGAACAAACGGAGCACATCTCACGCTCCATCTGGTCAACCTCCCAGAGGGCGATGCCCAGAGATAAGAACACATCTCGTGCACCATTCCCCAAGAGATAGGAACACATCTTGTGCTTCATCTGGTCGACCTCCCAGAGGGTGATGTCCAGAGATAGGAGCACATCTCACGCTCCATCTGGTCAACCTCCCACAAGAGGTAGGAACAGGAACACATCTCAGGAACACATCTTGTGCACCATCTGGTCGACCTCCCAGAGGGTGATCAATGTCCAGAGATAGGAGCACATCTCACGCTCCATCTGGTCCACCTCCCAGAGGGCAATGTCCAGGTTAACCACCACTCCAGATGATGGCCCATCTTGTGCTCCATCTTATATATTTTGGTGTTATAATCATGTAGCCCATATGTGTAATGCTAATAATACCTGCAAGCCAGAGAAGACAAGGTAGATAAATAGGGACTGTCATTGAGAAGGGTAGGACATTGCAGCCTGCAATACCTCCTGCATGCCAGCACCGTGATTCTTCTGGATGTAGTCACAAAATTTCTGGGGAGACATTGTTCCTTCATACCTCTCACACAAGAATCGCTTTGCAAGGGAAAAATCCCAACCTGGTTTGGCAATCAGTTTCTCCATCAGCTCCACAAAGCGGGCACGTCAGCAGTTCTCTGTGCCTTGCCCCCGGTTGCCCTGCCGCCATCTGGCACCCCACCCCTCGTCAAGGTTCCTCACGGGCAGGAAACCATTGAGCCCTGTGGACCACTCAGTCCAGAGGTCACAGATATGGGTCACCTGCTGGAAGCGGTAGACTGGCGTATAATCTGTGTCGTACCGCCACTCATATTTCCGCATGTGTACCTCATCAAACTTGGATGTGAGGGCCCTCCACTGGGCCAACTTCTTGTCATCATTGGAAACTGTGGCTGCCACAGCTGGCAGGCCTGATGTTGAGGCAGCTCGTGGTGTGAGGCTTGCTGTTGGCTGGTTTGCTGCCACTGGAGAGGCAGTGGACACTGATGATGGAATTGCAGACACCGTGGGAAGGGGTGGTGAGCCCAAGAAGCTGACTACAAT
The DNA here is from genome assembly GCA_025769895.1 of Lactarius psammicola. Lineage (NCBI taxonomy): Eukaryota > Fungi > Basidiomycota > Agaricomycetes > Russulales > Russulaceae > Lactarius > Lactarius psammicola. The sequence goes on from WTXK01000132.1 coordinate 61,913, forward strand.
GGTGGGAAGTTGTCACCGGCGAGCCTTTCGTAGCCGATTTTCCAGGCTTTCACATGACTAAGGCTAAAGACGCAAGGAGATTCAAGATAGTGAACTACTACTGTACATGCGTTATTTATATCCTAAGTCGCTATCTGTCTACGTAGCACGATTCCTGCTGGCCATGACACGAACTCTACTTATCTTTGACTCACTCCCCTTGCTGGCATACAGCTTGCTGGCGTTGCGCTGGCTGATCGGTGACATTACCCCGCGTTCAGTTTCCACACCGAGTGGGCAGATCACGGAGGTTGACCCGATGAGGCGTGGTAGTGGGGTAAGGGGAGAGATAGCTCTCGACCCGGTTTGAAAGATGGCCCAGTCTTTGAGGGGCGCGGGCGTCTTCAAGGCGCCAGCGTGACTCTCGGTGCTGGCGTTCGACACAGTCGCGTTCGTCGCAGAGGTTCTTGATGCGGTCATCCAGCCTAAGGAGGTCGAGGTGGTGGCGTTGGAATCGAGCCAACTCGGCTGCGAGACCCCAGTTGCGCATCCTGCGCGCCTCGCTGCAAAGACGTTGATAGACGTCGGACTTGGAGTGGAACGCCCATGTGAACCACGTGGGCATGGGCTCTGCTTCGAGGAGGGTTCCGGCGGGTGCGTGAGCGAACATTTCGCTGCTGTATACTGGGTTGTCTTGACCACCCATGGTACCCAGAACGGTGGTGCTGTCCAACGTGCCGCGTTGCACGAATAGCAATTGCGTGAATCCTCCACGGACGCTGGAGGGAATAGTAACTCCCTTGCACTGGCCGATGTTGCGTTCGAAATCGGGGGGAGTGCTGGGGGGAGTAGAGGCGTTGGGATGCCCAGTCCGTACGTTGGCTTTGAAGTGGTCGATGGTGGCTTGTAGTAGCATGTTGGCCCGGCCGCGCTGGTCACTGACATCCTTGAAATGCTGGGTGGCCCTGGCCAGTCCCATGGTGATGCGTCGGAGAGTGGGGGCGTCGGCCTGATCCCCCGCAGCCGAGAGGGCGTTATAGGTGGTACAGGGGGAAAGGAATCCTGGCGGCAATGGCGCGTTGGGTGGTCGGTTCTCGTTGGCCTGCTTCAAAATTTGGAGGGTGGCGACGTGTCGAGCTGCTTGGGCCCGCAACTCTCGGTCTTCGGACTCGACTGACGGAACCCGAGAAGGTGCTTTGAGTGGTGGCGGTGAAGGGGCGAAGGGAGCCTCGCTTGGAGTGCGAGGAGAGGGTGGTCACGTGAGGTCGTAGTTGTAAACGAGATGAGACGATTGGGAGGACATGATGGGAATACTGATGCTGAGGACACTCTTGCTTTCTTGCTGGAGGTATTTATCGTCAAGGGATGCCTCAGGTGATACTGTTGGACAAGACGAGGAGCGAAAACGGATGATGCTGGTTCCCAAGAGATGTCAGCCATAGTCTCCCCTTTCCATTTGAGAAGGTACTGAAGCTGTCGGCGTCTTCCCACCCATTGATGGTTCAACACCTTCTCAACTTCCCATTCCTTTTCCCCTTCAATTACTTCTGGAAGAGGTGGAGTCGCGAGGGGGCCGTTTTCGTTAGTGACCTTCACCGGAGTTAACAGTCCTACATGGAAGACGTCGTGGATGGTCCATGCCGGTGGGAGTTCCAATCGATAAGCCACTGGCGATACAACTTCTAGAATCTTGAAGGGGCCGTATCATTTTGGACTGAGCTTCTGGGTCTTCAGGGCAAGGGGAAGGTTCTTGCCCTCCAACCACACTAGATCTCCCGTCGAGTGCTTGGACAATGGTGTGGAGTTGGCCAGCGCATTGATGGCCCTCATAGCTATCTTCCTTACTTGCTGGCTACGCTGGATGCGGTCTTCTACTGCTGGTGTGGTTGACTTCGGAGAGTCGGACCCTCTTTCTTCCACAAGGTTTCCCCATAAGGCTTCATTAGGGATAATTCCTAGCGCGGTATTGAGGTGATTGTTGTGCACTACTGTGGCTAGTGGAAGCCATTGGCTCCAGTCATCCTGTGCTTTGCTTGCTACTAAGCGTAAGTATTGCTCCACCCATTGGTTCATCCTTTCTGTGAGCCCATCTGTTTGAGGGTGGAACACGGTGGAAATGTTTTGCTGGATCCTTAGTTGATTGCAGAGAGACTTCGCAAATCGCGAGGTGAAACGTGGATCCCTATCCGATATTACTCTTCAAGGAAGCCCAAACCAGAGATAAAGATGTCTGTAGTATAGGTCAGCTACTCCTTCGGCAGTGATTGTAGTTCGGCAAGGCAGAAAGAGAGCGGCACGGGAACACCCATGGTCGACGATAGTGAGGATAGCGTCATACCCTTCGGACTTGGGCAGCTGAGTGATAAGATCCATGGAGATGGTACTGAAGGGGAGCGCGTCTTTGGTAGTAGGAATCCGATAAAGGGGGGTGTGGCTGGCGTGAGTGAGGTTCTTTTTCTGCTGGCATTGCTGACATCCTGCCACGTAGCTGGCTATCCACTTAGTCGATCCTGGCCACCAATAGTGTCAATGTATACTTCGGATTGTTTCATCTCTACCCGGGTGCCCGGTGGCCACTTCGTCGTGGAAATAGTGGGCTATCTTGTGATACAGGGCTTCATCGTGTGGGACTACCAGTCTAGAAGTTTGATCGATCCATGTAATGCCATGTTACGTCCCAATTTTATTTTCTATTTTTACTTCTCTTTTGTCTTGGATGACTCATAGTGAGGGCACAGCATTGTCTCATGTGACTCACTTACTATATGGACTCGTGACTCGTACTGCCTATTGTTCTGGCAGGTGACTCTACATGACTCGGACTATTTATTGTTCTCTGTGACCTATTGTCCTAGTAACTTCATTGTTCTAGTGACGTCTATTGTTGCAGTGACTCTATTGTTCTCTAGTAGTATAAGTAGAGACATGGATGGGGCCTTATGCCTCAGACTTGACTTCTTGTACCATACGGTATATTGAACATAGCAGTCTTTGAACCCCTCCCCTCTGTCTGATCCGCTTAAAGGTCTTCTCTAAAGTCATCTGACTTGTGAGGTGATCTACTCGTCATCAGGAACTCTCTAAGTCCTCTTCGGACTTAGGACTCGTAACTCACACGTGACCCACCTTAGTGTTTTGTCAGCGGACTAGTGTTGACCTTTACCCACGTCGGGTGAACGTCCCTACCGTGACGTAACATGCCACCACGGGGGCGTTTAGTACGACGTGTACTTCTAAGTCGACTGTCAAGGGTTCTGGTAGAGCAAGTCGGTTAGGACTCAGTTCAGGGATGAATAAGAGTCGAACTAGCTTCTAAAGCTTATCGACCTTAGTCAGAGAAGACGGGGCTCAGGCACGAAGGCGAGCAAGAGACTTAAGCGCAAAGGCAAGTCAAAGACGGGTTCGCGAGTACTGATTGTGGTTTTACACAAGAAGTCAGAACTACCGTACAAGCTAGGTAGTACACAGCTTATATACAAGTACACGGTGTTTGGTTATGCCAAACACATGACGCAATCCTAGGATACGGGTCCTAGTGAGCTTATCGTACTATGAGTCATATTGAAAGTACTAGTAGTTTCCGCGGAGTCACGCGGGACTCTGACATCGTCAGCGGATTCTAAAAGTTGTAAAACCTACAATGGTACAATCATGTGGTAGGCGCGAGATAAGGGCCAAGACTGGAATCTGACCGGATCCTAACCGTAAACGAGTCACGAGTCATTCGGTAGATAAGAGGAAAAGGATTGTGTCATAAGGGGAAAAGAGGAAGATATGCTGATAGAGAAAGGGGCGAAAATTGTAACATTACCCCCCCATTAGGCTTGAAGTTGCCACAACTTCAACTAGTCACTGCCAATGTAATCATAGACATCAGCGTTGTAAGGCCAGCCCGAGCGCTGAGCCTGAAACTGGACATTCGACACAGCCACGTTCCCGGTGTCTCGTGTTTTGCCTTCATTGTACCTTACCCTCTTTCGTTTAGCACCTTGTCTTGTTCCCTTTCTGTGTTATCCTTTACTCTTTCCTTCCTTAGCCTAGTAACTAGAGGCTTCCTCTGTATTTAACCACTTGTTTTGTGCTGAATGAGAAGGAGGCGAGTATTGCCCCAATTTTCCCCTTCGACTTATCGCGCGTGAATCCGACTCGAGTCAGGCCCAAACGAGGGCACTCAAAAACGAAACTCACTCGACATCGTCTTGCTCGTTCTTACTGCCCTGGACGGCAATCGTTTCTTATCTTGTCCCTCTCCCTCTCCTCCTCTTCCTCTCTCTTGGAGTGGAACACTATCTGCCTCGAACTCACTAGGACCCTCAAGTCCTTACAGCGTCAACATCGTTAGTAGGGGTAGGGCTGCAGGGAACAGGACAGGTGTGTCGTCGTAGAAAAAGGTGGCGGCCTCGTTCTCCACACTTCCGACATAACTCATACATCGGGCAATCGATTTCATCATGCCTGGCATCAAATCGAAGGCACTTCCCACACCAGCGGGGTCGATCGAGAGGTTCTTCATAACGAGGTGCCATGGCTGATACTCGTCGGATAAGACATGACTGGATGCCATGGCTGTTGCTACCACAATAAGCGCATGCGTACATCATCATTTGACGAGGGCATTGCGCGATCAAATGGTCGGTGGACTTGCACACAAAACATTTCTTCAATCGCCTTTTGCTCTTGCCTTCCTCTTGTAGCCGCGGCATCTCGCATGGCCCTCCAGTTCTTGGTGGAAGGGGCATCGAGTCAGGGGTATGCTGAGGGCGGATGGGCTTTGCCATTAGTTCAGCGTATTTGTCCGAAATGAGGGGAATAGCTCGTGCATACTGGAGCCGCTTTCTCACACTTGCGAACTCCATGTCCAGATGAAACTGGTCATGAGTTGCCTCCGCTTCCAACTGTCTTAGGTCAGCGCGACGTGTGTTAATGGCGTCTCTCCGTGTTAAGCACTCTCGTAGTCATGAAACGTCTGTGTGTAATCTGGGGTCATGAAGTTCGTTAAGAACTTCATTGAGAATAAGGCTCTGTGGATCATGGGGGTGGAAGAGTTCGATTTGGTTTTCTGTTACTGTTTGCGGTAGTCGATTAGAATAGACGGTTCGTAGGAAAACTTGTGTGACGTAGCTGGGCTCCCCCTTTCCCATAGTTCCGACACATTCTTGATAATGTTTTCGATAATAGATGTACTTAGTGGTCTCCTTTCTCCCTTCTTCTCCAATCATGAGGGGGAAGAAGGTTGGTTGCGTGATGTTGTTGGGGAAAAAGGGGATACCAGGGTAGTCAGGGTCTTCTTCTTCATCTGCGTCGTCTAGCAAAGCTCTCATGGGGTCAGGGGTAGCTTTGACTACCGTGACTGGAGGTGTGAAGGTATGATCCAGTCCTGCAGGGAATGGCTCCTGGGGAACCGCTCTGGTGGGGAATTACGGGGGTTGGTTCAAGTGGGGGTGGAGATGACGGTGAAGTTGCGAGTGCCTCAGTGGCAAGCTTTAGTAGTGGTAAAGGGGACATAGGGTTGATGACAGAGTACGGAGTGTTGGGCGTGTGTGAGAAAGTAGGCAGGCCCTCTTCTTGCAAGGGAATGGTGAGGTTTTCGAGGATTACTCTGGAGGGTCGACGGTGCGGAATGGTGGAGACAATAGGAGTAGACATGATAGAGGGTGAGGCCATGATATGTGTCATTAGTAGATGGCCCCTCTTTTATATCTTTCGTCCAGCCCCTTCAGCAGTAGGGATATTGCCAGTAGAAGTCAGCGATAAGATCAGCTGAGCGTCGTACATTTTCCAGGGGTTCCCACGAGCTGTCACTCATGGGAAAACCTTTCCACTGGACTAGGAATTGAAGTTTGCGTCCTCGGCCATACAACCTTGATTGCAGGATGCGCTCTACTTCAAATTCCTCTTCTCCTTCGATAAGGTCAGGTGGAGGTCGCGCGAAGTTTTCCCCATGTAGCTCCGTCTCCTTATATGGTGTGAGAAGGTTTGCATGGAACACGGGGTGAATCTTCCAAGTCTTCGGCAATTCCAGCTCATAGGAGACTTCTGATAAGGCCTTCTTGATTCGGAATGGACCATATCGTTTTGGTGCTAACTTTGCGGTGGGATAGAAGGTCTGAAGATTCGTCCCTTCTAGCCACACTTGAGCGCCTTCTTGATAGGGGATAAAGCGGGTCCTTCCTCGGCCCGCCATCAGTTGTTGCGCATGTTTGATGCAGTCTTGCGCGTGCTGTCGTCTGATGACCATTTCTTCTAGTCGTTGGTCCACGGATGGGGATGTCGTGGGCTTCGGGGTCCACGTCGTTCATGGTTCCCAACCCATGATGAGAGAGAATGGAGAGTGTTTCGTGGTTGCGTTGGGCCATGAGTTATGAGCAAATTGTGCCACTGGTAGGGCTTCGGCCCAATTATCTTGTTGCACATTACTCCAATGTCGAAGATATTGCTCGAGCCATTGATTGGTTTGCTCTGATTGGCCGTCCATCTGCAGGTGGTAGGCGGATGAGATATTCTGACGAATCCCTAGTGTGGTGCACAGCCCCTTCATAAAGCTGACGTAAACCGGGGGTCTCGATCCGTGATGAGTTTTCGTGGGATACCATAATGGGGATAGACATGTTGGAGGTATAGTTGCGCTACTCCTTCTGCCGATATCGATTCGTTACAGGGTATGAAGATTGCTGCCTTTGAGCAATCATGGTCAGTAATGGTGAGGATGGAGTCATATCCCTTGGATAACGGTAGTTTTGTGATGAAATCCATGGAGACTACTTCAAACGGTTCCGCGTCGGGGTCTGTGGTAATGGGAAATAGATGCGGTTTCTGTTGATGAGGGTTTATTTTATTGGCTTGGCACGTTGCGCATCCTTTGACATATTCTTCCACCTCCTTCCGCATATTGGGCCACCAATAATCTCGTCGTAGGAGTTCATAGGTATTGGCGATTCCAGGGTGTCCCATGCTTGGAGTGTCGTGGAAAAAGGTAATTACCCCCCACTTAAGATCGTTGTCCCCGACAACGACAAGGGCGTCTCCTTTCCACCATAAGCCGTTTAACTTCTTTAAGTTATGTGGCTCTACCCATCTCAAGACCTCTTTTTCGTCGATATTCTGTGAGATTTGAGTCCAGATATCCATGTCGTGCATGGATACTTCGACTGCGCACGCGAATTTTTCAGCGGGAAGAACAATAATGTTGTTGTTGTCTTCCTGCCCTGTTCCGTGATCCGCCCTTTGTGATAAAGTGTCCGCACGACCATTGCGATTTCCTGGAATATGCTTTAAAATGAAGTTGTATTCCGACAACTCAAGGAACTCGCGCGCAACGCGTCGACTGATCTTCCTTGGCTCTTTCCAGTACTGGAGATTGGTGTGGTCGGTGTGGATAATAATTTTGTGAGGGGATCCTGCCAAATACGTCCTCCAGGCTCGCAGCGCCTTCACTATTGCCAGTAGTTCGCGGTCATAAATGTCATAGTTGCATTCTGCCGAACTCAAGGATTCGGAATGGAATGCGATCGGATGTAGTTTTTTGTCCGAACCCATTTGGTTTAGCACCGCTCCAATTGCAACGTTAGACGCGTCCACTTCCAATTCGAATGGTTTTTCCAAATCAGGGAAAAGAAGTACTGGTTCATCACCGATACATCTTTTGATAGCTTCAAATGCGTCTTGTTGTTTTTGTCCCCATTGCCACGCCACTTCCTTTTTTGTTAAGGTCATGAAGCAGCCTCGCTTTTGCGGAAAATCCTCGGATAAACCTTCGGTAGAAGTTGCAGAACCCCAAGAAGGCTTGTACCTCTTTGAGGTTCTTCGGCGGTTGCCATTCTTGAATACCTCGGACTTTGACCGGGTCCATCTGAATGGTCCCATGTCCTATTATAAGTCCGAGGTACTCCACTTGTCGTACTTCGAATACACATTTCTCCAGTTTAACATAGAGGTCTTGTTCTTCGCAGATACATAGTACTTTGTGTAATATTGCTCGGTGATGTTGCAGGTCATCAATCGTCGCAATTAGGATGTCATCCATATAGACAATCACTTCGCCTGTTAGGATGAGATCCCGGAAAAGATCGTCCATCATTGCTTGGAACATTGACGGCGAATTCGTAAGCCCAAAGTACATTACGAGGGGTTTAAAGAGTCCCTGATTAGTTTTGAATGCCGCTTTCCACTCGTCGCCTTCTTTGATTCGGACATTGTTATATCCCCAACGAATATCCAGTTTTGAGTATAAACGCGCTCCCCGTATTCGATCAATAAGTTCTGGGATTAAGGGGAGGGGATACTGGTTTCGTACAGTGATATCGTTGAGGCGTTGGTAGTCTTGAACCGGTCTCAGTTTCCTGTCCTTTTTCTTTATGAAGAAGAAGGAGGATGCATAGGGTGATTTTGACGTTCGAATATACCCTTTCTCCAGTTGCTCAGAAAGGAACGCCGTAAGCGCTACTCCTTCATCTTGTGTTAACGGATAGACCTTGCAGTCTAGTGTGGTCGGGGTGTTTGGCAACAAATCGATCGCATGGTCCCATGGTCGCGCAGGGGGAAAATGATTAGAAGCTTCTTTCGAGAATACTTTGGCATGTCGTCGGTATTCCTCAGGTATCATGTCTTCGAATGTACGTTGGGGTTTTTTCATTGCTTCTCGTTGCGCCAATTCTGATGCCATAGTGGTCTTTCGTAACCACGTGATATGGGGCTCTTGTTCCTTGTCCATCAACTGTTCCCATGCCTCCTCGTCAAGTTCATACGTCTCCAACGCCCGAATGGAAGCTTCCATGGGCGTGGCTTCGTCTGACAAGTGCAGGCTAGTGATGACAACTGGTTGCCATTCTTCGTCAAGCGTAGCATCCCCCCATCTAATCTTGGGTTCAAACACTGTGAACCGTGGGTATCCCAAGATCACTTCGTCCCTTTCTAGATTCGTCACTAGGAAGCGAAGTGTCTTTTCCTCTTTTCCGGTCCGTACTATAAGATCAGCGTATTGTGTGATGGCGCCATCTTGATTATGAGTTCCATCCACATTCCATATCCGGATGGAATTAGTGGTGGTTCGTGTCGAGATTTGAAGTCGTTTAAGTAATGCTGAACAAATAAAATTGTCTGTTGCTCCTGAGTCTATCAGGACTTGTCGTTCGGCCGTCGCGTGTGCAGATTTGAACAAAACTGGGACTCTCATTGATCGATATCTGCTATGATACACGTTAAGATTGAGTGCTCTAGCCCAGGCCGCCAGGTTCAAGCGTCGGGAAAATCCTCTCTTCCGAATAACTTTTCCACCATCAGATCACGCACTTCCTGGCTCTGTGCCTTCATTGCTGTGATCTGAGTATCCGCCTGTTCTTCAACCAAAAGTACGTGATTAGACTGTATGGTGACAGAAGAGATGGCGGGAGTTGGTACACTTGAAGTCATGGAAGTCGATGAGGTGGTTGCGGATAGAGCCGTGCGCGTGCCCTTTTGTGGACAGTTACGCGCGATGTGCCCTTTCTCATGGCATCTAAAACATTTGCCATCCTTTTGAAGCTGGAGCTTGTCAGTGTCCGTGATTGTGGCATTGGCTCGAGCTCGTCCAACGTCCATGGCGTTAGGGTCTCGTGTTTTGTTGAGGGCCTGTACCCACTGTTCCTGTGAGTGAGTCCCCTTCTTTCGTGGCTTTCCTTTCCCGAGTCGCTCCTTGAGGACAAGGTACTCGGCCTGTTGTAGCCTTGCGGCGTCTTTCCACTGTTCCCAGTTAATAGGATGTTGAAACTGAACAGCGTTGATGACTAATGCATTCGGTAACCCGTCTTGGAACATGTCGAGTGTGATAGGATCGTCGAGGTTGTACCCTGCCTTTCCAGCAAGATTCTGGAACTGCGTGATGTATGAATCAATGTCTTCTCCCTTCATTGTAAGGTTTGGGAGCGCTTTGCGTGCTTTAGTTTGTTCCGTGGTATCGGTGTAGGCCTGGACAAAGCGTGTATGGATCGTGTCCCACAAGTTATTTTCGTTGTGGAGCACCCCATTGTTAATCTGCCCTTCTAGCCACTGTGCTTGTTCATTGACCCAATCGTCTACCAACGGTCCTCTAATGTAGGAAAGGAATGTCATAGCCCTTTGGTAAGGAATGGCTAACTGGTCCATGTTGGGGTTCATTCCTCTGTACAACGTGAAGGCTCTAAGGAACGATTTGCTTTGCTCCCTATTGCCATCAAATTGCGGAGGTGGGTTTCCTCCCAATCGTCCATGTCCCCCTGGTGCAGGCGCAATCGGAGCAGGGGCAGCGCCACCGCCGCCTCCGCCACCGCCACCGCCACCGCCACCGCCACCGCCACCGGGTGGTGGGGCTCCTCCTCCTCCACCAGGTAGTGGGGCACTCCCTCCCGATGGTGGGGCCCCTCCTCCCGAAGCGGGGACTCCCCCTCCAGATGGCGCTCCTCCTCTGGAAGCGGGGACACCCCCTCCTGTTGCCGTGAGGGTCGTGCTTGCTTGACTTTGTGACATTGTTGTACTAGGGAATGATGATGCTGGTAGATTGATAACGGGTACTGGCACACTTGGGGAGTCTGGCTGGTCTACGTCAAGTCCTGTCCCTTTTGTTGCAAATGGTCCTACTCCTAGGTCGTTGGGTACAGGTTTGTACATGTACCACTGTCCTTTAGTCTTGGAATATTCGATAAAGGCCCAAAGCCGTTTATCTTCCAGATAGTGGATTGGCTTATAAGCGTTCTCTTTTGGGTCGAAGATGTAGTATCCTGAATACTCTTGACTTTCTCTTCAGACTGCCAATCCTTTGACTTTGTCTGAGAGTTCGTTGTTATGGAGTAGTTCGATGTATTCAGGGCTGAACTTGGTTCTGCTTCGGCTGGATGAAGCCACGATGGGAGAGTTCTGACTTAATGTAACGCCACCACGGGGGCGTTTAGTATGACGTGTACTTCTAAGTTGACTGTCAAGGGTTCTGGTAGAGTGAGTTGGTTATGTGAAGGACTCACTGACTAGTGAGACTGTTTGTACTTGGAACTTGGAGGAGGACGTCGAACAATAGGGAAGAAGAGGAGGGTGACTAGGAGGAACAGTAGTAGGGGCTTGAGCACGAGCAGGACTGCGAAGGGAAGATTCAATTCAATGGTGGTAGAAGAGAATGGACAGGGGAGTCTAGCAAGTGATTGTCACAAGTGGACAGTCTGAGGGCTGTCCGTAGTATTAGGCTAGCTTATATACCTAGTTACATGGTCTGTGCGCAGTAGAATACTCTGGAATACAGTGGAAGCATTATAAATAGTGTCCAATGGCATTAGTCTCTCCTAGGTCTTGTGACCTTCTCCGCAGTACATCCTGTGGAAGCCAGTAGAAGGCTATAGAAGGTCGTAGAACCTTCTAATGCTAATAATAGAACCTTGTTTACCCGTTAGTAATTTGTTTGGACTCTGTCCACAAATTATAACAAGTTAAATCATCCAAAAACATCAGGCGACAATGAAAACGCGATATTGTGGACGCCTCTACTCATCACTTTTGCGCAAATGGACATGGTGGGACCATAGAGCCCAGGTTTCCTACTATATGGGAGGTGGAACCAAGGGTCCTAGTCGGACAACTTGATAGTACCCTTTCTTTGAGTGTGGCAAGTACTATTGATAGTACATTGGTATAACTAAGTCATGAATGTGGCATACTAGTTCATGACAGGTTAGGACTCAGTTCAGGGATGAATAAGAGTTGAACTAACTTCTAAAGCTTATCGACCTTAGTCAGAGAAGACGGGGCTCAGGCACGAAGGTGAGCAAGAGACTTAAGCGCAAAGGCAAGTCAAAGACGGGTTCGTGAGTACTGATTGTGGTTTTACACAAGAAGTCAGAACTACCGTACAAGCTAGGTAGTACACAGCTTATATACAAGTACATGGTGTTTGGTTATGCCAAACACATGACGCAATCCTAGGATACGGGTCCTAGTGAGCTTATCGTACTATGAGTCATATTGAAAGTACTAGTAGTTTCCGCGGAGTCACACGGGACTCTGACGTCGTCAGCGGATTCTAAAAGTCGTAAAACCTACCAATGGTACAATCATGTGGTAGGCGCGAGATAAGGGCCGAGACTGGAATCTGACCGGATCCTAACCGTAAACGAGTCATGAGTCATTCGGTAGATAAGAGGAAAAGGATTGTGTCATAAGGGGAAAAGAGGAAGATATGCTGATAGAGAAAGGGGCGAAAATCGTAACAATCCAGGCGTGGTCCCCTGCTCATAAAAGAAGATTGTATTTGCCATCCATCTTTGACAAGGATCCTTCCTGCCGACATTGCGCTGCCAAAACTAGAGGTTCCAGTCCTAGATAGAGGTTGCTTTTCACGAAAACCACCGACGGAAGCATCGTGACGTCCACATTATCTAAAGAGGTATCTACGCTTCCTTGTCTTGATAAGGCGTCCACGGCGACGTGGGTTTTGCCGGGAACGTGGACTATCCGTAAGTCATAGTCTTGGAGTTCCCCGAACCATCGGGCCAATCTTCGATTAATTTTACGCAGTGTTTTCCAATAGAGAAGATTGGCGTGATCAGTGAGTATAGTGACTGGATAACGAGCTCTGACAAGATGAACCCGCCAGTGAGTTAGGGCCTTCAAGACAGCTAAGAGTTCCCTTTCGTAGATGTCATAGTTCCTTTCGGTCGGCGTGAAAGTGGCAGAGAAATACGCTACTGGATGCTGTTTCAGTTTCTTGGTCCTTTGATCCAGTACTTCCCCTTCTTGTGTTAGGACCGCCCCTACTCCCGTCAGTGATGCATCTGTTGCGATAACGAATCCCTTCGCGTAATCTGGTTGCTTGAGTATGGGATCAGCGCACACCATGCTGATCAGCGTCCAGAAGGAGGCTTCTTGCGATGCCCCCCAATGAAAGCGAACATCCTTTCAAGTGAGTTCAATTAGGGGTCTGGCCAGTCGGGAGTAATTGGGGATGAAATATCGATAGAAGCCGGTGAACCCGAGGAATCCACGAACTTCCTTGACGTTGCGGGGAGTGACCCATTTGCGAACGCCTTCGATTTTAGTGGGATCCATTCGAACACTCCCTCCCTCCAATACTACACCCAAGAATTCTATCTTCTTCTGCTCGAATTGACATTTCTCGGGCTTCAGAAACAGATCATATTCTTGTAGCCGTTGTAGAACGCGTCGTACACACTGTCGATGAAAGAGTGGATCATCTTGAGTATGCACTAGAATGTTATCCATGTAGATGGTTAACCATCCTTCAGCCACTTCTATCGTGAAGATATGGTTCATAAGGCTCTGGAATGTAGCCAGGGAGTTGGTAAGACCGAAGAACATGACCAAGGGTTCGTAGAGTCCTAGATTGGTCAGGAAAGCTGCTTTCCACTCATCTCTGAACTTGATATGGATGTTGTTGTATCCCCACCTAATGTCCATCTTCGAGAATAAACAGGCGTCGCATGCACGGAGAATCATCTCGGGGATCAAGGGAAGGGGGTATTGATTCCTCACGGTCCACTCATTCAACCGCCGGTAGTCTTGCACAGGACGGAGCTTCCCATCTTTCTTCTTAATAAAGAAGAAAGGTGCTGCATAAGGGCTTTTGGATGGTCGAATGTAACCTTTCTTGAGGTGTTCCTCAATGAACTGTCGTAAGGCATCTTGTTCTTCAGGGCTCAGTCCGTACACTTTACCGGGTATAGCCGTGGGAGCTTCTTTCTTAAGGTCGATAGCGTGATCCCAGGGACGTGGTTGCGGAAGCCGTTGAGCCGCCCCATCGCTGAACACATGTTCGTATTGCTGGTAATGAGCAGGGAGGGCTGTCCCCTTGTATTGGTCCTTTGCTTCCTCTGCGAGGCATGAAGATAATGTTTGTCCGGTGGCTCTGGCGTACAAAATTGGAGTGGTTCCAGTACTGAGGATCAGGGGAAGTTGAGAGATGTCGATCCAGCCAGCCTTCCAGTTGATATTGGGTTGATGTCCGGCGAACCAAGGATAACCAAAGATGATATCGTGATCCCCTATGTTAGTGATGAAGTAACGCATCCATAAGGTACGAGATCCCGCGCAAGTGGAGAGGTCAATGTAGTGAGTGATAGCTCCTTGTTTGTTAGGAGTCCCATCGACGTTGTATAATGGTCGTGCAGTAGGTAGGCGTCGTAGATTGAGGCGAAGTTTGATGGTAAGGCGATAGTGTAAGAAGTTCTCCGTGGCTCCAGTATCAAGGAGCGCCTTTGTTTCCGTCCTTTGATTCCAATTGACAAAAGTAACTCTCAGTAGCATTGATTGGCGACTTGACAGATACAGAGTTTTGGTAGCTACTGGTCTGGCTTGGACGGATCGAGTCAGACCTTGGAAAAACCCGACTGCGCCCCTTCTTCGGGCATTTCTTCGAGAAGTTTGCTGGCTTCCTCACTAGTCATAGTGGCTAGTCGAGCACACATGGCTTCTGTTGAAATTAGCAATGACTCGTCAGCGGTGATTGGTGTGCCGTGGGGTTGATAAGGAATAGGTTCGTAGACGGGTTCGTAGTATTGAGGTACCTCCAGGGCATGTGCTTGCATCGCAGGCGGTTGCCTTGGCTGGCGACATTGTCTCGCAATGTGACCTTGTCATCCGCAATTAAAGCACGGACCGGTGGGACGTCGAGGTTGCAGGGTCTGGGCTACTTGGATGTACGAATCTTGGGGAGTGATGGCTCCTCTTACCCATCCTCCGGTTCGGTACCCACGTCCTCAGCTGAGGTCCATAGGCATAGGTATGTTGTTATACTGCGGTGGAGTGTTACTTGAGTTATAGAATGGGGTGCGTGTCTGTGGGGCTTGGCGTGCTGGATATGGTGTTGGGGGTTGAGGCCGGAGCTGTGGTCCCCGAGGTGGGTAGTTCTGGGGTGGTGCGCGTTCCCCTCCGGTGCGCTTATCAAGAATAGCCTGCAGTAGTTGGTGGGAGCGAGTGAAGTCGATGGTGCGTTGACAAATATCGGCATAATCTTGTGCCGCAGGAGGTCGAAGGACGTCCGTTAATACCGAGCGGGGAAGTCCATTGAGGAACAATTGTTGGGTGGCTGAGTTGTTCAGATCGTATCTGGCGTCTCATGCAATCTGTTCAAAGTCAGAAATGTAGCCGTCTGCGTTTGGCCAGATCATTTTGAGAGTTTCAAGAGACATTCTAGCGCGTTCTGCCTTTTGCGTGTCTTGGAAACGATCCCTAAAACGTACTACAAACTGATCCCACGTTTGTACGTTGTTGAAGAAGGCTGGGGGTTGAAGACTGTCCAGCCAAGTGCCCATGTCGCGCGCCCATCTGGCTACGTTGGGTCCTTGTATCAGGGTAAGCACGAAAGCGATCCGGGCCAGGTAGGAGTGTTGATAAGTGACCTGTGCGCACTTAGCGGCTCAATGGACTTATGCAGATAATGGACTGCTTTAGATTAGATATACAGGACATGTAGATTAGATTATGATCTTTACAATCTCGGACTATTATCTTATCTATGACATCATGTATCACAAGGACTGCTTATTGTAGTACGCGTTAGGATTCTCTTTTGTTATATCCTTATTGTGATACACTCTTTGTTCTTTACTTTCCTTGTACTTATTGTCCAAGTACATTCCCTTTGTTTCGCCCACTTATTGTTTATAGGGCTTATTGTACTTCACTTATTGTAAGACGCTTCCTTTGTCTCCTATTGTAGCACAAAGGCTATTGTCTCTAAACATGTATAAGTAGAGTACCATGTACGCACTGATACCCCAGTTCTCACTCTGGTGTATCAGGTTAGTTTCCCTCTTCATAATATGATCTAGTTCTCACTCTGGTGTATCAGACGTCCCTATTAGCTCTCTACTGCAAGATCTTCTACCCTGCGTTGCTTTATTCTCACCACAGTCTACTTTGTCACTGTGAGTATAAGCTTCATTCCCCTGTGCTGTTCATCAAGGAGCTGAATAGTTGGGACTGATAGTTGAGGCGGAAATATGATAGAACTGAATCCATGAAGGCATCTGCTTGCTCGTGGTCTCCATTAAACACCAGTGGTAATGCTCCGGCGAGTTTGTCGGTAAGAGGGGGCCCGAAGGCGCCTCCTGGGGCAAAATGATGACCTCCTGCTGGCGGACCTCCTGGAGGACCTCCTCCTCCTCCTGCACCATGCGGCGGGCCTCCTCCTCCAGGTCCTCCTCCTCCTCCGTGGCCGAATGGATCTCCTCCTGCCCTTCAGCGACTATTGAGGAACTTGTGTACTTGTCCGGCTGACTGTGGTCGTGGGATCTGCTGTTGTTCTTGAAGCCATTGTCGGTCTCATTCACACTGGAAAGCTTCCTTGTCGAATACTGGTCGAGTTGCGGTCTGCGTTGCGATCGTCTGAGTTGCCATTGCTACGGGGATATTATGGTCGATGGTGTCTTCAATGATATCTGGGCCACTAGTTGGCGTCATACTTCCTTCGCTTTGTAGCGGACTGGGCGATTTTTGATGTTTCGGTTGTCGGGGTGCCAGAATGGAAGAGTCAAAATGGAATCGGAGAGGACGGAAAGAAAACAAGAATCTTGAATCTAATGTCACTGGCGAGCCTTTTGTAGCCGATTTTCCAGGCTTTTACATGACTAAGGCTAAAGACGCAAGGAGATTCAAGATAGCGAACTACTACTGTACATGCGTCATTTATATCCTAAGTCGCTATCTGTCTACGTAGCACGATTCCTGCTGGCCATGACACGAACTCTACTTATCTTTGACTCACTCCCCTTGCTGGCATACAGCTTGCTGGCGTTGCGCTGGCTGATCGGTGACAGAAGTGGTGAGAATGGCAGAAGAGGGCTGGATGTGTCAGTGACAGCACATGCGGGTGGCCCTGTTGATAAGTGACCTGTGCGCACTTAGCGGCTCAAAGGACTTATGCAGATAACGGACTGCTTTAGATTAGATATATAGGACATGTAGATTAGATTATGATCTTTACAATCTCGGACTACTATCTTATCTATGACATCATATGTACAGAACAATCATAAAGGACTTGTTATTGTAGTACGCGTTAGGACTATCTATTGTGATATCCTTATTATGATGTATCCTTGTTCTTTACTTTCTATTGTACTTATTGTGTTAGTACACTCCTTTTGTTCTGACTCCATATTGTTATGGGTCTTATTGTACTCTACCTATTGTATAACGCTCTCCCTTGTACCCTATTGTAGTACAAGGATTATTGTTTCCAAAGTGTATAAGTAGAGTACCATGTACGCCCTGATACCACAGTTCTCACTCTGTGATATCAGGTTAGTTATGTTCCCTCTAATGTGAACACAGTTCTCACTCTGTGATATCAGACGTTGTCTCTATCTGCTCACTTGCGAGACTTGCTTCCCTGCGCTATACTTATCTCACCACAGTCTCCCTTGTCACTGTGAGTATGTATTCCTTCACCTGTGCTGTTCGTCAGGCCCAACACCCAGTGGTGCTAAACGCGGTAATACGACCTGCACGTGGCTGACCCTTTAGACAGGCAGTTTTGGCGATTACCACACCCTTTGGAGGACCGGCCAGAGCGACTACGGCCAAGGCGATGCGACGCACAAGTGGATCGGCCAAAGCGAGGCAACCCCGGACAGCACAACGGTAGCACGACGGCTTAGACTCTTGGACTCAATGCGCAGGAAGACTCGGAGACATGGTCCAAGGCTATGTAGGGATGAGACATACACAGCGGTGTGTCTGCGTCACTCCTAGTCTGTGGGACTAATACTCCGAACTCGAGAGCCCCAGCAACCACGTAGACCGCACCAACAACCAGCCGACTGCCTCAAGGCGCAAGACAACCGCACTTGCGTCCAGTATAACCCTTTGGTGTCCCCTTTCGCTCCGGCTAGTTTTGGGCGATGTGCCTCATGGCCTGTAACTGCGTCGGTCGAACACCCGTGTCGCTTTGTGTCGGTCGGCCCCCTTCTGATTGGCGGCTTCTTGAACTTAGCAGCGGAACTGCGGAGGAACCTTAGGACCGCTTCAGTCGAAAGCAGCGTACGAAGATGTATTTAAGAGGGTAGTTTTCGTAGTAGTACAGCAGCTAGTCACTCTCTGGATTCCTTACCTTTTAACCCTCATATCTCTACCTCTCCTATCTCAATTCATCTCTATCTATCCTCTGAAGTCATTCAGAGGTCTCTATAACTCTTTGCGTCACTTGCGAACCCTTTGTGTACCCATGCGTACGTCTGTGTTGCGATTCCGGCTACCGAAGCTCTGCGTTAGCGAAACTTGTGATACTCAGCAGGCGCAACTGCGTGCATCTTCGGCTGGTTGCAATTACAGTCCACTGCGATTCTCAGCCCCTACGATAGGGCTCTCGGCTCCCGATAGTTAGTTTATCTGCCCAGCTTGTGGTTATATTCCTCGACCTCCCGAACCCAACTGTCCTAAGCTGCACAAGAACACGCTTATAGGCGGTTTAGGGTATCATTTCTGGTGGCCAACATGGGGAGGTTGGAATATAAAAGGTTCCGGATTAGTTAAGACTAATCACAGATCATTCGGTGATCAAGGCGACGTACCCTTCTTGAAGAATTAATTGACACGGGATACGACCCGACGCAACCTATTCCCGGAAGCTTTACTAACCTTTCTGATCTATCATCTATTAGCGGCGATTCTAGCGATCAAGAATCAAGCCCGAGCTCCACAAGAGCGGGCAACAGAAGCGAAGAAGAAGTAGACCTCATCCTGTCACAACACACATCTCAGCAAATTGCGCCGCGCGGCGCAACTACAAGATCAAGAGCAAGAGCTCAAGCACAAACACAGCAATCAGTGTCTGCTTCGGCAAATCCATCGATAAACCCACAGCCGACCGCATCAGCTCAAGTATCTGCAAGCGTACCCCTGCAGGTACCTCAATCTCAAGTAACCCCATCAATACCTCCGACAACAGTACAGCCGATCATGGCTCAATCAGCGTCGGCACCTCAGCAAGCAGCGGCAACAGTCTCGGCCGTTCAACAAAACTTACCTAACCCACAACAACAACCTCTGGCACCAGTACAAGTTAACCCTCCTCCTAGAATGGCACTTGCAGATTTACCTGGCAAGAATGAGCGCTTGGCGCCAAAATTCGACGAGAAGTGGCCTGAAGAATTAAGCCGATACTTTACGGCTCTTGAGGCTCTTTATAGCAGGCACGGTGTAAACTCAGAAGAGGACCGAAAGCTCGGCACAATCAAATATGTAACAATCTTTACTGAGCGACTCTGGGAATCTACTAAGGCTTGGGGCAACAATACCAAGACTTATGCAGAATACAAGGCCGAAGTCCTGAAGCTATACCCACAGTCGAGCGACGACGCTACTTACATGTTGCAGAATCTTGACACAGTAATTGGCACTCATGCCCAGCTCGGCATATACAACGCTAGCGACCTCGGCGAATACCACCGAGAGTTCTTGGTGATCTCACAATATCTGATCAGCAAAAATTGGATGTCCGATAACGAACAAGTGCGAGCGTTCATGCAAGGATTCCAGCCGACGCTGGAGCAACAGGTCTGACAGCGGCTCCAGCTAATAAATCCAACACACAACCCACAGGATACCTACAACATGGAAGAAATATATGAAGCGGCGACGTTTGTATTCATGGGAACACCGCTGACAGCTCTGCAGATGCCAGCGCCAGTACCAGCCCCGATTTCGGCTCAAACCAGTGCAGACGTAAAACTGGAGCAGACGAAGCTAGAGAATATATTGAACGCGATTTTAAATCTCGGCGAGAAGATATACCAAAATAATTAAGAACCGCAGCAATTGGGATCAAATAATTGGCCGAGAAGTATGGGACAGCGACCAGCCAGAGAAGCCCCCTCAAACTGTAACTTCTGTGGCATCCCCGGCCATTTCATCCGAGAGTGCAAAATAGTGAATGAGTACATCCACCTCAGCAAGTGCAAGCGAAACCACGAAGGTAAGGTGGTGCTACCCTCTGGAGCAATGGTTCTGCGGGATATCACTGGTGCCTGGCTTCGCGATCGCATGGACGAATACCATCGGCAAAACCCAAACCAAGCAGGAGCAGCACAAATGCTCCTCGAGATGTCGGCTCAAAGGTACGAAACGGACGAACCGCTGACGAAAGGAAAGTCGGTGCGATTCAAAGATCAATGTCCCGAGGCTGGTCAACCTGGTGTCTACGTACTAAGGCGACACTTCAATCCAAGAGCAAGAGCGGGTGCAGAGTCTCAGCCTGCATAGATCAGCAGTTCAAGCACGCAATCGGCGGAGGCGAGCACTTTGGCCAGTGCAGCAAGTCAGCTGAAGTCACAACATGAACAACTGCCTTACTTGGTGCAAGTAAGCCGAGAGCCGACGGCAATCGTCGACCAAGAAGCGACCCCAGTGGTTCACCCATATGCAACAGCGCCAGATGCTACTAACTGCGGACCAAGGCAGCAAGGCCGACTCAGCGACCGACATTCCCATGCAAGAACGAGCAAGCGTACACTACTACAGCCAAGATCTACAACGAGAACGTTGCCCGGAGTGTCTACGACCGAGTCATGGATACACAAGTCACGGTAACCCAACGCAAACTGCTCTCCCTGGCTCCAGAGCTCCGGACCCAAGTGGCCGATGCAACCATTAGGCGGCGCATCACTCGAGATGTGACGCAGGCAATGATTGAAGAGGTAGCCGAAGAAGAGCCAAAAGCCGATAGGTTGGCGTCGCAAGAAGCACATATGCCAGCATCTTTCTCAGCCGCAACCCGAGTACCGCCCACGGACGCAACAATTATAGCCGATCCATACAAGGAGTTCCTGAAGTCCCACCCAACCAATGAGCAATATTCTCAAGACTCCGTTGAGGTGGCGGCGGAATCGAACTTGCTTTGCGTGATACTTCCAGTAGTGGACAATCAAGAAAAAGTTGAGGCGATTCTAGACCCGGGATGTCAAATTGTGGCGATGTCAGAAGAGGTCTGCACCGCTTTGGCACTTCCTTATGATCCTAGCATTCACCTCAATATGGTTTCGGCGAACGGTGGAGTCAACCAATCGCTGGGCCTAGCCCGAAACGTCCCCTTCCTTGTTGGCGAAATCACCCTGTATTTGCAAGTCCACATCCTGCAATTGCCCACTTACGACATCTTACTCGGCCGACCTTTCGACATACTCACTCAATCGGTGGTCCGCAATTATCGAGACAAAAATCAAACAATCACCATACTCAATCCTAACACCGGAAAGCGAGCGACTGTACCTACAATAAAGCAAGGAAGCTATCAGTTCTTGGAGCGACACAAGCTAGTGCCCAAAAACCAATCTCAAGTAGCGGATTTTTGAGTATTGATGATTTGGTCCCACACCAAGGAGAGCTCACAATATCACTAGAATTCGACCACAACAAAAACCAAGTCTCAGTCGAGGCTTGCGCACCACTACCAGCCGCTACAACACACAAAGAACTTGCTGTGGCCTATTTATCTCTATGCGACACTGATGTGCTGATTTTTAATTCTTATATTTCCTCTCTCTTGTCTCAGTCTGAAAATCACTCCAATATTCCTCAAAACGGCACTCCGTATATTTCCTTTTCACAAGCAAAGCTACCCCTTGCCATATTCACCGGCAAAAAGTATAAGCCAGTGGCGCTCAAGATTCGGCCGATCGAAACTGAGCTCCCCAGCCGATTCCACATCATACGCGAAATTAAGGGCGACCCCTTACAAGACTTACCCCAACTTCCAGTTCGGCCGAAGGAATTTGTGCCAACTGGTAGGTACACCCTAGAACGCAAGGAGCAATTCGATCGCGTCCACTCCGGAACATTCCTCTTACCCGAGGAACGAAAATTAATCCATCAATTCATGTGTCTACAGAATGGTGCCTTCGCTTGGACCGACCGAGAGCGAGGCCATTTTCATGAAGACTTCTTTCCACCAATCGAAATCCTGACGATTCCGCACAAGCCCTGGGCACAGTGCAATATACCGATCCCACCCAGCATCTACGATGAAGTTTGTCGGCTTATTAAAAACAAAATCGACACAGGAGTTTATGAGCCCTCCAACTCATCCTATCGCTCGCGGTGGTTCTGCGTAGTCAAGAAGGATGGAAAATCTCTTCGCATCATACACAGCCTGGAGCCGCTTAACAAAGTCACTATCAAGCATGCAGGCTTCACCCCATTTACCGATCAGATCGGCGAACATTTCGCTGGCCAAGCATGTGGAGGTATGCTTGATCTCTATGTCGGCTATGATGAGCGTGGCATTTCAACCAACTCACGCGATCTCACCACTTTCCAATCTCCGTTCGGCGTGCTTCGCCTCGTGACTCTACCTATGGGCTGGACGAACTCAGTTCCCATCTTCCACGACAACGTCACTTATATCTTACAGCCAGAAATACCCGAAACAACCGTTCCCTATATCGATGATGTGCCGATCCATGGACCCGCAGGGCGGTACCTACTTGAAGATGGAACGGAGGAACGCATACCCGAAAACCCTGGCATCCGAAGATTTGTATGGGAACACCTGCAAGGCATCAACAGAGTAGTACAGCGAGTTAAGTATTTGGGCAGGACCTTTAGCGGGTACAAGTCCACTCTATGTGCGGAAGAAATCACTGCAGTCGGGCACCGATGCACACCACTCGGCCGATTACCTGAACCGGTGCACGTAGACAAAATCGTTAAGTGGGGCCCATGCAAGGACCTATCCGAAGTCCGTGCATTCCTTGGCACAGTAGGAGTGTGTCGCATATTCATTCAAAATTTTGCCAAGCGTGCAAACACTTTGGTGAATCTCACATGCAAGGGGGTTCCCTTTGAGTTCGGTGCCGACCAACTAGCAGCCCAGGAAGACTTGAAACAAGCCCTGCTAAATTCTCCTGCACTTCAGCCGATCAACTATTCATCCGACTCCCCAGTCATCCTCGCAGTCGACACCTCCATGGTGGCGGTAGGTTTCTATCTATGTTAAGCGGACCTGAACATGCCCAAGAAACAGTACTACGCTCGCTTTGGTTCCCTTCCGCTCAACGATAGAGAGCGTCGCTTCTCCCAGCCGAAACTAGAGCTTTACGGACTCTACCATGCCCTGCGCGCTTACAAAATATTCCTCGTCGGCGTCCGCAATCTGATAGTGGAAGTTGACGCAAGATACATCAAAGGCATGCTCAACAACCCCAACATCTCCCCTTCGGCCAGCGTAAACCGCTGGATAGTCTCTATTTTAACCTTCCATTTCAAACTTAGACATGTCCCAGGCAAGCATCACGGCCCCGATGGCCTCTCGCGACGTCCGCCTCAACCAGGCGATATCGACGAAAGCGATGACGAAGAAGATTTCGATGATTGGATAGACAACCTCTACGGGTTCGTACACATGATAAATGAACCAATTGAAGCGCCAAAATCGAACCAACTCCTCTATTCGCTCGCAACTGGAGTCACAAGTCGCGCCATTGACATGGACAATGCCTTTAGTTCCAAGCCGAACTACCAACTAGTTCCAAGAAGTTTCGCAGTGACACAGGCCGATAAGCAACTGGAGCAAGCCCACAACTGGTTAGAGTTCCTAGAGCGGCCAACCAACATGGCAGAAAATGAGTATGCCCACCTAGTCCGGTTCACGTCCAAATTCTTCATCGACAACCACATTCTCTGAAAGCGGGATCCGCAAGGCACCCACAAGCGGGTGTTATACAAGCAAAAGCGCATTGAAGTGGTCATAGCCGCACACGATGACGTAGGCCATCGAGGGTTTTATGCAACGCGAGCCCTGGTTATGGAGCGATATTGGTGGCCGTTTATGGGCCATGATATTGCCTGGTACATGCGCACATGTCATATATGCCAAGTCCACCAAACCCGTCAAGTCTTGATCCTGCCCATCGTCGCTGTGATGACTTACTCTCAGTAAGCCAAGCAGTACTTGGGGCACTTAGGAAGGTGACAATGGATAAGAGGGATGATGAAGAGAGCGATATAAAGAGCAGAGAGGAAGACTTTAAACAGATGCAAGGGGGCAAAGAGGCAGAGCAGATCAATGATGATGAGCAATGCAGAAGACTAGGAGCTTGCAAATGGGAGTTCACAAGTGGACAGTCTGAGGGACTGTCTGTTGTATTGCACTAGCTTATATACCTGGCTACATGGTGTTTACATAATGGAATACTCTGGAAACTGGTAGAAACTCTATAAATACCGTCCAATGGCAATAGTCTCTCTGAGACCTGGTGACCTTTCCGCAGCTCCTCTGTAGAAGCTGGTAGAAGACTGTAGAAACTCTATAAATACCATCCAATGGCAATAGTCTCTCTGAGACCTGGTGA
This sequence comes from Lactarius psammicola, assembly GCA_025769895.1. Classification (NCBI taxonomy): domain Eukaryota; kingdom Fungi; phylum Basidiomycota; class Agaricomycetes; order Russulales; family Russulaceae; genus Lactarius; species Lactarius psammicola. The sequence goes on from WTXK01000132.1 coordinate 86,191, forward strand.
CTTGTTCCGCAGTTCTTCTGTGGAAACTAGTAGAAGTCTGTAGAAGCTCGTGGAAGGTTGTAGAACCTTCCACAAGGTCTGATCACATGGCAAATCACGTGACCAATCATGTGACTCTCGGAGTATAATTTCAAACTCCGATCCCGGATTTTCTAATTAGGAAGTTGATTACATAATACCGAACCGGACCGGACCGGCCTTAACTCTTGAGTCATAACCTAAGCTTGACGGTTCATGACAGTCGCGACTCCAGCACCCCTCTTTGCGAAGATGTATATGGATACCATGCACCTCCCTCGCTCCAGGGGTTATTTCTACATAGTCCAAGGCCGATGCTCATTAACGCACTATCCAGAGTTCCGGATGCTCCGTAAGGAAACCACTCAAGCCCTCGGCGACTGGATCTTCCAAGACATCTTGTGTCACTGAGGCACCTTAATAGAAATCGTATTGGACAACGGCAGGCCCTTCGTCGCCGCTCCCTCGTACCTGGAGTGCAAGTATTACATCAAGCACATCAGGATCAGCGGTTATAACTCTCACACGAACGGCATAGTCGAGTGCATGCACTTTGACGTACGGCAGGCACTCTTCAAATCGGCCGATGGGGAACAGAGCCGATGGTCGCAAGTCGCTCACTTGGTCTTCTGGTCAGAGCGTGTCACCCCCCGGAAGCGTATGGGTTGTTCGCCCTATTTCGCGGCGACAGGAGCGCACCCCATACTGCCCTTCGACGTGGTGGAAGCCAACTACCTATTACCACCGCCAAACTCGCTACTCTCTATGACAAATCTTATCGCGCAAAGGGCCATAGCATTACAGAAACGACAAGAAGACTTGGCTCGGCTTAGGGCGAGAGTCTACGAGCATCGCAACCGTGCGGCCATCCGCTTCGAGAAAGAGCACACCGCAACTATCCACGATTTCGGTTTCAAGCGAGGCGACCTCATCCTGGTACGCAACACGGCAATAGAGAAAGCACTAAACCACAAAATGCGACCTCGCTACTTCAGGCCGATGGTCGTGGTCTCAAGAAACCAAGGCGGTGTGTATATCATATGCGAACTCAACGGGACTCTGCTGCACAGTCCTATAGCAGCATTCAGAGTCATACCATATCAAGCTCACGAACATATCGACATACCCGACCTCGAACAGCACATTGATGTATCCATTTCCCGCCTGTGAGAGCTGGAATCAAGCACTTCGGCCGATCCAGACGAAAGCCAAGATCAAGATTTAGGAGTAACTGAAGATAACAACAACGACCTGGCCGATCTCGGCCCAGAAGTAAACTCAGATGATGAAGGAGAATAACAATTTCAGTGGGGAGGAGTAATCCCTCGGACTTATGAAAAATTTCGAGTAGCAGATTCAGATTTTCTTTATTTTCTCTTTAGGTGATAGTTCGCTTTAGTATTACGGACTTCTACTCTATTGAGCGGTTTTGGCCGAGTGGAAGTTAAGTGCGGTGATGATAAGTGGAACGACCACTGCAGATAGCATCTTAAGCATGCATAGGCATTGCGAGAGTACCACCTCAGTTGGCTTCCCTAGCTCTGAGCATAATTCTTCCATTTGGCAGGCCCACTTGGCAGTACGATACGCAGATTTCGCTTTACCTCACTTTAAAAAAATAAAAACCAGCCTGGAGTTCGAAGAATAATCGGGAAGGATCTTTATTGGACATATCAGAAACTTTAGCCATACTATCCCCTCATCTTTACTATACGCTTCACTTCGCCTTACGCGTCAGTTTCGCCCGAAGGCCCGCTCACTACCGATGCAGAACTAACTCCCGTACCAACAGCGCACGTATGACAGGGGCAAGTACAGGTCAAGTACGCACCATCGCCTATGGACAAACATTTAACTAGAACAAGAAGCGGGACGACAGAAACTCACCAAGACTAGGAGGCGCAGGCTGGCCAGGAACCAGGACCTGCGCAAGTGCAATGCATTCCATATTGAAGTCAATTTCGGTGCACACTAGTTTGCGTCGGCACCAATTGAACTCGTCCTCAGTGATCATCTCCCTTGAGTAAAGGTCTTCAAAGTCAGCCATAGCGAGGCCGAAGGCAGCACAAGGTTCGCCTGCAAGTGGAGGGCCGATCATTAAGGCACCAGCATAGGCGTGATTAAGGGTGGAGAAGAATAGGATGAGGCGCTCGCTGTCGCCTGCAGAGATCCTTGGAAACAGCTGGATCCAGTCTAACGTCACGTACGGACGCGCTTCCGCTTCAATTTCGGCACGAATATCAAGCAGTCTACGGCTGAGCCCGGGAGCATTGGCAAAGCTCGCCGTCAATTTGACCAGTTTCTGAAGGCGTTCAGGACAGAAGAAAAGTAACACGGACAAAGGCCGCTTACCCATACACCATAGAACCAATGGAGCCAAGACGTCACAGTACGGCTGCGAAGCGGCAACGCAGGTCGGGTGTCCACAATATTGATAAGGCTACACTTTGCCAGTTCAAAGACTTCACGTGCACGAATATTTACAGCGTCAGGAGCATCGGAGGCAGCTTGCTCGGACATGGCGTGGCCAGCAGATGAAGAAACGGATTCTGAGGAACAGGATGGCTACTTTGCTCATTTATAGGACGCTAGGATGGGGATTTCCTTCTCGCCCTCTGTGTCCATCGCTGCGGCCGACTCAGTTTTTCTTTAGCTGATAGGCACTACGATAAGCAAAAACATCGCCTCATTTTCAAGTGAAAGTTCCGGCTACAAAAATTTCTCGCTTCAACACATTAACCACTATTTTCGACTATGGCTGAAAACATTCCCTTCGGACTTTCCCTCAGCAACACATCTTCTTGCCTGGCAAGGGCAAGGCGGCTTCGGTGCCATTCGAGGTCGGAAATACTGATCTTCCCAGAATCATGCATTTCATGGATCGCCACAAGGGCAATTTCGTATGGGTCTGGGACGTGATCTGTGAAAAGGCTCTTATCAACGCATTGCTCTATGACTTTGGCTTGGGCGCGACAGAGTGCGGCGGCGTGGCGAACTAGGCGATCACGAATATCTCCCACAATGGCTGGAAACTCCAAGAGCCAGTCGACTTCGGCGAACGGTGCGACGACTTCCTCAACCTTGGTACGGAGGGCACGGGTGGTTTCATCTATGCCATCAGCCTTGGCAAATTCTGCAAGCCATTCGACATTGTGCTAGATGACGTCAGGATCAGTGAGGCCAGAGGAACGTAACACACACCCAGGAAGAGTAGAAGTCCTGAAGAAACTGAGCAACATCCTCTGAGCGGCGAGGGACGAGTGGCCAGGACTTCCTGACTTGCCAGAGGCTTTCCTTGGCAAGGTGAAAGGCATTGCGAGGAGCATTACTGACCTCATCAGGCTCGCCACCAAGAATGATGGATTCGGCCATGGTCCAGTGGTGCAGGAGAAATATTCAGCAGCCCCCCCCCGACATTAACCCCTTACACACTTATAGGCCCATACGGTAGCCCCGGACCGCCTTACTGATCGACAGTGGTGCACACCAATAGCACATTTCAGCCGAGGATAACCCGAGTGGCCGACTGGCTGAGGGCAGCCAAGTTTTTCAGTGGGGAGGAGATACAGCCGCCCCTAGTACCGTAAACTGCACACCTCAAGCGCAAAGCCAGTTCGCGACCATGCCACAGTTGCGCGGATTCCACAACTTCGGCCGAACGCTAAGGAAAGAGTCACCCATCTAAGGTAGCAATTACAAATCCCGCAGCAGCATGCACGGAGGAACGCAATACATAATAGTCAGGAGGACTTCAGCCGAAATGGAAACGCAAGTACGAGGCTCTGAAGGTAGTGCCATATGAGCGCGGACCTCTGCGGCCCGGCCGGAGAACAACAAAGGCCGACAATACTGGCGGCACCAGTTACAGCCTCCGCAGTGACGTGCGTAGGAGGCGCGGGAATACCTTAATGAGACGGCAGTTCAGAGGCCAAACATAGTATATTACAAAGTTCAGAAAACAAGGCTTTGTTATACAGTGTTCGAAGAGCTATCTATGCCTCACCTGGCCCCTCCTCGCTCTCCGCAGCATCAGCCGGACCCAAACTCTCGGCGACCTCTTCATCTTCTTCCATTGCATTGACGCGCGCCTTACCCTTTCCCTTCCTGGCAGTACCAGTCCCCGCGCGCTTGGGAGCCGGCCCACCGGCCGATGGACCAGGTGTCGGCGCCACTACCTCGCCAAGGAGATCGGCATATTGAGCCTGAATGAACTCGACATACCCATCAGCGGCCGCGCGAGCAGAGAGAGCGCGGCCGAGCTCAGCACGCCAGAATAAAAGGGCATTAGCCCTGTCGATGATGCCACCGGCGAGCGAAGTGAACGCCGCATCGGACGCATGTGTAGTAAGCGGGGCCGGTGCTGCAGGCAAGACAGGCACTGTGGAAACGCGAGCTGAGGCCACGAGTTTGCGGCGGCGGCAAGCTGGAATGGTGGCCAGCGCGATGCAAGGCCGTTGATCCTCCAAGCAGTGCGAACATGTGTATGGTGGCTTCGAGCCAATGCGTGGAGCGCAACGAACCTTGTTGCGAGTACAATAATCGCACTATAGATCAATCAGCAACCGAAACAAGGGAATAGGGACGAAACTTACCTGAATGTAGCCAGGGATGGAGCTGGTGTCCATCAATTCCACCGAGCGCGCGCACTTAATGCTAAACCGGCAAGCCAGGGGAGACTCCTAAAGGAGGCACAAGAACAGTTAGTACAAAGGCACGAGTCAAGAGGATACATATGAAAAGGGAGGCTGCAGCGACAACCGCGGCGCGGCGAACGGGGCGCTGCGACAAGGCAGGTGCAGTGGCGGAGTCCGAGGGCCCAGGGATGGATGGCACTACCGTGGAAAATAGGAGCAGTGACAGTGTGGAAGTCCCCGAAGCAGTGGGCGAAGGGGCAGGCGGTTGAAATGGGGACAGCGCCTGAGACGACGGTGGCGGGACCACCGAGAGGGACAGCGACACGGCGGGGGATGATGCAGCAATGGCCCCCAAGGCCGAAGGAGAAGGGGCGAGCGATGACGGAGGCAGCGCGACAGACATAGCAGGGGAGACAGAGGAGCGAGGACAGTGCCCTGCGGTAAGAACGCACACCTTATGCGCCTCGAACTCGGCCTCGGACATCGTGCCCGCCTTCACCCGCTGCGAGTACTCCAAGAGCAACATGAAGTTGTCTTGAAGAGGCACTGGGCTAGGGCGTGGAGCGGCCGTGCAATGATCAGAGCGAGGACTGGAATGGCGAATGGAGCAGCGGCACGTCGCTGCAGCTCCTCCTCCATCCCAGCAACGACCCGCAGGGAGTGCTCAAGCCACGCCTTGGTGGCGTGAGGGAGAAGACGAGCGCGGACGTCACGCAGGAACGCAGCGACCTGCACATCTTTGCCAGCGTCGACACCGATGTGCGCCCCTGATGTGAACACGGTTTCCTAGGCTGATCAGTGCCGATTGAAGAAAAAGATCAAACCCCTCACCAAACGAGTCGAAAACTCGTCGACCCACTCCTCCACCATCTCAGGATTGTCGGCCAAGACCGCAAAATCGGAGCGGAGCCACAGTAAAGCCTTGACGGTGGTGTTGTACTTGCGCAGAGGACGAGAAGACATTGCGATGTTTGCAATGGGAGGCAGTAAGGTGGGCGGAAGCAAATGGGAGAGTAAGGGCGACCAGGCGAAGATCGATCAGAGACCCTATCGGCGATCGGCAATTGCCGAACGAAAAGGCATATGTATGTGGGCGCAACCTGCGTCGGCCGAGGACACGTGACCAGCACGAGGCAACTACAACAAAAGGCGATCACCCCAGCTCGCAGCTACCCCGATTGGCATCTCTTACCGGCGGCCCAAGCGGCCGGGTGACTGAGGACAGTCAGAAGCTCAGTGGGGAGGAGATAATACAACCTGCGCGTGGCTGACCCTTTAGACAGGCAGTTTTGGCGATTACCACACCCTTTGGAGGACCGGCCAGAGCAACTACGGCCGAGGCGATGTGACACACAAGTGGATCGGCCGAAGCAAGGCAACCCCGGACAGCACAACGGTAGCATGACGGCTTAGACTCTCAGACTCAATGCGCAGGAAGACTTGGAGACACGGTCCAAGGCTATGTAGGGACGAGACATACACAGCGGTGTGTCTGCGTCACTCCTAGTCTGTGGGACTAATACTCCGAACTCGAGAGCCCCAGCAACCACATAGACCGCACCAACAACCAGCCGACTGCCTCAAGGCGCAAGACAACCGCACTTGCGTCCAGTATAACCCTTTGGTGTCCCCTTTCGCTCCGGCTAGTTTGGGCGATGCGCCTCATGGCCTGTAACTGCGTCGGTCGAACACCCGTGTCGCTCGCATTGGTCGGCCCCCTTCTAATTGGCGGCTTCTTGAACTTAGCAGCGGAACTGCGGAGGAACCTTAGGACTGCTTCAGCTGAAAGCAGCGTATGAAGATGTATTTAAGAGGGTAGTTTTCGTAGTAGTACAGCAGCTAGTCACTCTCTGGATTCCTTACCTTTTAACCCTCATATCTCTACCTCTCCTATCTCAATTCATCTCTATCTATCCTCTGAAGTCATTCAGAGGTCTCTATAACTCTTTGCGTCACTTGTGAACCCTTTGCGTACCCGTGCGTACATCTGTGTTGCGATTCCGGCTACCGAAGCCCTGCGTTAGTGAAACTTGCGATACTCAGCAGGCGCAACTGCGTGCGTCTTCGGCCAATTGCAATTACGGTCCACTGCGATTCTTGGCCCCTACAATAGGGCTCTCGGCTCCCAATAGTTAGTTTATCTGCCCAGCTTGTGGTTATATTCCTCGACCTCCTGAACCCAACTGTCCTAAGCTGCACAAGAACACACTTATAGGCGGTTTAGGGTATCAACGTGCTGAATGAGTTGCAATGGCGGGTCATCACACAACTCAGGATCATCTTTAGTACAGAGCTGGACGATCGCTGCGAACGTCTGCTTCCTGGCATCCGATGCACATATGCAGCGGATAATATCCGCAACACATCTGACGAGATCGCTTTTCAGGCTCCTAAGCCACGCCTGATGCTCTGGTGGCTGTGATGTGATGAACTTCTCATCAAGCTCAGGCCCCATTCGATGACGAGGTGAAATTGGGTTGAAGTTGTTGTCATCGTTGTCATCACCATTCAAGCCATTTCTATCCAGGTAATTCTTGTTGACCTCGAGTACTCGTGGCGACAATGTGGGCGTGCAGATGTTGATAACGTGGGGGTAGCACATAATACGATTATTGAGATGATTGAACGCGAACTTGAACTCATGCTTGATAAGGAGTTCCTGCAACTCTTTCATAGTGGCCGCATTATTTGAAGCGTTGTCAAGAGTGAAATGCCTGATCTATAGTATTCAGTAAGGTTCTTGGTTTCAATAAACGGTCGCATACCTTTGATGTAATATTGGCGCGATCAATGAGAGACAAGATGGCACCGGCGATGTTTTTACCTGTATGTGCACCGGTGAGGTGGTGAAAGCCGATCAAAGCAGCTTTCAGCTTTCAGGGAGAGGTTGTTGTTAGTGTTCTGTGCGATCCAGTGTGCCATTACAGCGAGATATGGGGATAAGGATGAACTTGACCAGATATCTGCGGTGAAACTTATCCGACCACACGATTTCTTGCCATGACAAGTCAATACAATGACATTGTTGCTCGGCACAAAGGGGACGACCTACAACAAGTTCTCCATGCAATTCCGTGAAAGTGTTCTCCCATTCAATGGTAACTCGTTCACGTATCAAGTCACGATGTGGGATATGTTCAAGTTCAGGTTGGAGAAGCCGGCAGATATCACGAAATTCAGGGCAATCGACTACACGAAGGGACTGGGTTCGAAAGGATAAAGCTAAGATAGAATTAAAGTAAGGCAACGGCTCACCTGGTCATCTGCGACGATGAAGCGAACAAGGAATTGGATGAATACGTCGTAACTGTACTCCGGGAGCGCACGCGCAGATGAGCCTTCCTGATTGACAGGCCTAGCTTGCGCATCTAAAGACTTATGCTTCCATTTGTGCGTCTTGGCAGCGTCCCTGTACAAGGCCTCGTGCTTTGTGAGCAGATGTCTCCGAAGGTTACTATTACCCATCTTTGGGCCATAACAACGTGCCATCTCTAAACTAAGGCCCTCCTTCCTAGTGCTTCATCAAAATAATGGAAATAATGATGAAAAATGTGATGGCGTACAAACACGCATTGCATCATCTCATCTTCTCACCATCCGTATTATTGAACTTGTCAAAAAGAGCTCCATATCGCTGACCGGAGGCCAAGTGTCAGAATCTAAGGTGCCAAGAGTGTTAGATAGTGGAGTAAGAAGCCCTTTGGAGAGGTCAGGCGTTGGCTCAACCTGGAGACTGTCGCTATCGGCATCAGGAAGCTCAAATACTTCATTGCCACTGTCATGTGCGACGGGCATGAACTTAGAGCACTTGTAGACATCAGAGTAATATCCTTGATTATAATTATATGGGCTTACCAGCACACGAGTCCTAGCCCGGCCCTTGCCAGTCAATGGTTGAGAGGGCATTGGGGGAGCAGGTAATAAAGAGTCTTGTGGGTCTGGAGGGACATAACCAGCCTTGGCCTTCATAGACTAGTTTTTGTAGACATCCGAGCTATAACATGAGGTTGAACTCACTGGCACACGGGAATGAGTACGCCGAGCATGGCCAAGGGCGGGTCCTGGGGCAGCAGGAGCTGGTGAGCTTTCCTGCAGGTCTGAGGGGATGTTGGCGTTAACCTTTGAAGCCTTGTAAACACATCGAGTTGGCATCAATGGGGATCAGGGAAAAAAAAAAGTTGCTCCTGCTGTATAAGTGAATGAACAGAGTGCACGCATTGAGTCAAGCTTGGACATTGCTGACAAATCATTGAGTCATCAAACATGTGAATAATTACAAGACTAAGATGAGTAGTATACAGTTGGCAACATGCAATGACAAACTGAAAAAACATGGGGGATCAAATGGACTTGTGTTGCTTCGAAAATGATTGCTGTGTGAGGTCCCCACTTTCATGTTCCACTGCAGCTTCCTTGCTTCTCTTTGAACCCGAATTTACAACCCACTTCTCTATTTGAGGGAGAATAAGCGGCTGCTTTTTGGCAGCATCATCAACTGGCCAAGGAGTGCTCTCATTGTCGAGAGCTGTAGTGATGGCGTAGATGACGACCTTGTGGTTTTGGAGGGCCAACATGCAATGCTCATAATTTTGGAGTTGCGCCTGGAATAATTTCGCTTCTTGCAATGGGTCACCGGCAGCAGTTGGGTTCGAAGGGAATTTGGTTCCCTGAGCGCCCTCATGAAGAGCTTGATTGATTATACCCTTTATGTTGATGTTGTGGGCATGCTGTCTCTCTGGGCGTTTCATATGACGAACAGAGAGTAACTCCTTCAGAGTGTGCAAAAGTCGAGTGAGAGGGACATTGTCTTGAAAGATGAGGTGATCCAGTTCTTGTTCGCCATGCATGAACATGGCTCTCGCTGATCCTCTGGAGCTTCCGAAGACCTGAGGATTGAAAACTGAGTTGATGAAACTGGATAGCACTTGTAATTCTGTATTGGGTGTGACATAATGGGTAGCCACCCAGAGCAAAACGAGGAACGCAGACTCGATATCATGGATGAAAGTTTGGATGACCTTGGGGTTCTCAATGAGGTCCGCAGCCATAAACTGCCATGTACCCTGAAAATAATTGAGAAAGTGTCAGATGGAAGAGTTGGAAAGACACACCGTGTGAGTAGACTGGCAAGCACCTCCTGAAGATGGATCATTTGGATCGACCAGCTTACAGAGGTCCCAGTTGATGAGTAGCCCACCTCCAAAGCGGGAGCACTCTGTTAATAGTATGTTGTTGACACTGATGTTGCGATGAAGGACCCCACACTTCTCGTAAGTGTCGCGATGAGCTGGTGACAGTCAGTCGGTGGTCAACAAACATAAAGTAGGCCGGATACGCACCAATCAACGCTGCGAGAATGGTGCGTACCATGTCCCTACTGCATCGGAACATTTCCAACCTTTTGCCAATGTCATCAAGGATCAATAGGTGGTGCCGATGGGGGGTAAAGTCGGGTGTTGACAATGCCAGCACCCAGGGTTCACCAGTGAATTGGTCAGTGCATGTAGAATGATAGGTGTCCTCCCCAACGTCACCAGAGGCTGAGCAGTGAGGGATATTGCATATGAGGGCGTCGTTAAGAAGCTTGTAGGTCTTGCCCTCCCTCATTATTCCTTCGCAATTAACCCTCCAGGAATCCTTGAAGAAGACAACGCGATCCCTGTGGATGTTGTATGCGATTGACATGCGGGTTGTGCAGCCAGGAGGCATGTTAAATCAGGCGACAGGCGGTTTGATAACATATTCGCCACATGACTTGCCGTCTTGATGAGGGACTGTGACAACAAGAAGCCCCTGGGAAGTGTAGAAGTCATCGTGGGTGCAAACAGCTTTCTGGGTCTCCCCAGGTGTGGCGTGGCAAATGCTATCGTCATGACCTCATAAATGTCTTGCGGCTTGGTCATAACAGGTGAAAAAAATCCATCAGCTCTGGCTCGCACTGATAGAAAATGGGGGCTGTGACGATTGCGCCACTCCAATCCCATCGGATGAGTCATGCGTAATCCCGAACAATGAGCACACTGAAGATGTGCGTGCGGTACTGGCAGTCCAGCTGCAAAGCCACGTACGTAGTAATCTGGCCGGCTGTGGCGATCCCCTTTTGATTTTGACTCATGAGTGGAATGGGGTTTGAAACAGATGGTCCTTCATCCGGGAAATTGGTCAGGAATGCATCTTCCTCAGGCCTGATCTTAAACTCGATACATATGTCACTAAAAGCAGAATTACTTTTGGTCTTGTCTTTGTTCACCTGGTTGTAGACTGTACAATCAGGTGAGAAGGAAACTGAATGCTCGGTGATGACCCTGTCTGGCAATCATGATGTATTGTGAATGTGAATTGTCTTGAGGTGTGGTTGCACGACGCCAATCTAAGAACAGTTTTTCAGTACCCAGAATGGAATAAGAGGTCAAAATACTCACAAACGCCTTGTACATCAGGGTTTCAGTCCAATGGTTGGTGAGAGTATCAAACATGCCCGCCTGGAAGCTCAAGGGTTGTAAGCTTGGCAGAAAGGTAGAGAGAAAATCTTGAGGAGGCATTGGACCAAGAAAGAAAGGGGCCATTTCCAGTGACATGACACGAATGATCTCATCGCGTGAGAGGTGTTTGGTGTCAAAAAATCTGGTCGTCGAAGTGCAAGTGTGCACTGGGGTCTCAAAACAAACAGGACCAGTACTGGAACTTGGAGGTGTAAGCATGGCGAGGGACTGAGTGGGCGAAACAACGACTATATTTCTGCTCGCTGATGGGGGGTGGGGGCTTGTGCGTGGCTTAGCCACCTAGCAAGCCGACAGTGGAGCTGAGCGGAGTTGGAATAAACCCATCCAAATGGGGATTTGAGTATGAGCTTGGCTACATCCGGCTATGTACAAGCTGGCTGTGGCTCTTGGCTAAAGCCAGGAATAGCCATAAGTTTCCACAACACTAGTTCCAACTGTTCCCTTACACCCCAGCTACACCCCCTCCTGTATCCCCCACACTTGTCGACAACAATACCGCCATAGCTACGGTGGTCAAAGAAGAAGAACGAGGCCCTTACCAACAACTGGAGCTGGACAATGGCCTCGACGAAGTCATCAACTATCATCGAGCCCCCTCAGTCGATGACGACAACAAAGATCCAGGACTCCCCTTCTTCCCTAATCATCGCCACTCTTCTCACTATTACCCCATCATGATTCCCCGTTCTGATGAGGACCCAACCTGTGTAGTCACTCCCTACATCTTCTACCACGACAATAATCAACAGGTAGTAGGACATATGGGGCGCAACCAACCTCCCTATGCCGAGCCAGTGTATCTGAGACCCGCCGATCCCCCCATTTGTATCCCTATTCCCATTTCTGACTCATGACTAGCCCAATTCCAGCACAAACATCCTCGTGCATACGCCATTGATGAGGTAGTGCAAGACCTCGGCGACCCATGCATCAAGGCCAAGGTGTCACGTCTTCGAGATGCTCTACACAAGCAGACCACACTGCAGAAACAAAGGGAGGATGTTGAAAAGCAACTTACATAGTTGCAACATGCTCAATTTGACACTGACCTTGAAATTAATGGCATCAGGAAGAGAATGGAGAAGGCAGACTTGGTACGCACTATTGCAGACAGATATGCCATCCTCTACCCGCAGCGAACTCGCACGGATGTCCCTCAACTCACTATTCAAACGGGTGGCCCCATTGAATACCCCCGACTTCATGACAACACCAATCGGTTGCACTATTTATGCTGGCATTGCAGGCAGACCAGGCATAAGAAGAACAAGTGCCCTCAATGCCACAAGAAGCACTGTTGGTGGTGCGATAGTAACCAGCATTGGGGTGCTAAGTGCATTTTTCGCTGCATGAATGTTGTTAACCTCCTTAATAAACCTGACCCCACTACACGCCCCCACTATTGCGGCAAATGTTTCAACAACTATGCCACCCACGAAGAGTACAACTGCCCCAAGGCCATTGCATGCTGACACTGCGCCCAACAAGGCCCTCATGGGTTCCTCGACACCCACAATTGCCTGAAGGACCGACAGCCTAGTCCCCCCAATGGTGACAACTGGGATCTTGGCAGCAAGTATGGAGGTCTAAACTAGAAGTTGAGGCAACTTCATGTCTGACAGGGGGGTAATGTTACAATTCCAGACACTTTTCGTCATTTACATATTTCTGCTTACATCTTTTCCCATCACTTACTATACAAGTGCCAGACTTCTGACTCACGATGACTCAATTATCACATGTTGTGATACGATGACTCATTCTTGTTCTATAGCCTTCTATGGTGTTCTTTTACTAGTATCACATGCTAGTTATACCTGACTCATTCTGATGCCATCTGTTTGTGACTCTTTGGCGTTGTACTAGTATATAAGTCATTCACTACTTAGCTTGTACAGTAGACTCAACTTCTTCTTGAATCACACACTTCTTCAGTCTCACAGACTCTAAGGGGATTCCTTTCTGAGGATACCTTTAGTTGAATGTGCAAGCCTTTGTCTATTGCCTCGCCTCTGTTATTCAGAAGGACCTTCGAGTCACTTCCTCTGTGCCGTGTTGAGCCCTGCTCTGCGTGCTACTTGTGCATCATCAAACTGAGACCCTGACCTGGTTTCACTCTATCTCGAACTTGACTTAGTTGCACATCACATGATCACCCATGTGAGCATAACAGTCACACAGACTCACAATCTTTACTTTCAGCCTGAAAAATGTGTTTTCCATGCATCCTCCATGGATTACCTGGGGGTAATCCCTGAAAAGGGGGTGACACGCATGGACCCAGCAAAAGTGTCAGGCATAAAAGATTGGCTGACGCCAAAAACTGTCAGGGATGTCCATTCATTTTTAGGATTCTGTAATTTTTACTGTGCATTCATCCAAAACTTTGCCCACCATGCACAACCACTCAACACTCTCACACAAAAAGACCACATATGGCAATGGGGACAACAGCAACAAGAGGCGTTCGACAAATTGAAGAAACTCATAACTGAAGAACCAATACTGGCACACCCAGTATTGACAGACCAATTCGAGTTAGAAGTGGACACATCGGGGTATGCAATTGGGGGAGTACTACTTTAACGCAAGGAGGACAAAAAGAAACACCCAATTGTGTACTTCTCAAAGACCCTGGACCTGGCACAACGAAACTATCACATCTACAACTTAGAATTGTTGGCAATTGTAGAAGCACTCAAGCATTGGAGACCACTATTAGCAGGATCGCTGCATGATATCATTGTACATTCAGACCACACAAACCTTCTCTATTGGCAAAGCCCTCAAAATATCTCTAGAAGGGTTGCAAGGGAAGTAGCCAAACTCACTGAATATCCAATAAAGATCAAACACGTGGCAGGAATGGCAAACGGGAGAGCTGACGCACTGTCCAGACAACAAGACTATGATACAGGAGAAAATGATAACCAAAATGTTGTAGTACTCCTAAAGCAAATGTTCATCCAAGCAACACAAATGCAACAACAAGTAAGGACAGAAGAGGAAAATGCAACTGACAATCCTATGTTCCAGCAAGATGAGGAACAGATCAAGCATTGGGTAGATGCTTATCAACTAATGAAAATTGATGGAATGTGGTATGTTACGTTGCCACAACAATGTTGCCTGACTTAGGCGAGAAGGGAGGCACTGACTAAGGTTGAACTCGGTCCGATACACGAAGTGCCAAGACTTAACGTGAGGACGTAGGCACATGACTCTTCCTAGTACACAGCGTTAAAGGTGTCTTCGCTCTCGATGCCTTCGATGAGGAGTACAACTCCGAAGACAAAGGCTAGGACGAGTAATAGAGTTGAGAGATAAATAAAGGGAAAGGAAGTTGGTACTCCTAGGTCGCGAATGAAGATGGTGGTATTGAGAAGACCAGGATAGGGATCCATGGTCTGAACAATGAGCCTTATATACAGTTGACAAGGGCTTTAAAGCTCCTCCCGAATTGTAAGGTAACCAATAGTGTAACTAGCTCGAACCCTAGTACAGCTATCCTAGGAATGAGTCATCATCTATCTTACATGTGACAATGCACTCCACTGCTGACTGATACGAGTAGTCCATGACTAATTACCGCTGACCATCATAGTCATAACTGGTGTGTCAGTGTCTTGGTCCATCTGTGACATCACCCCCTTTTCAGGTGGGACATCCACATTCCACGTGATCCCATACTTCCTCTGGATCCATCGTCGAGCCTCTCTGCTCTTCAATCCGTCCAAGTCCGTCAGCCATTTCCAATCGCCGAATACAGCCCAACTTAGCTGTGTTGACCTGCCCGAAGGCCCTCTCCAGCTCCACGATACGTGCTTCTACCCTCTTTTGTTCATCCACCAGGGTCCTGTAACAATGGACCTCTGCCTTGAGTGTGTCGTCATGCAAGTCCCAGATGCACCGGTCCACAATCCACTTGTCTTCATGTTGTGACTTGAGGTGAGTCAATTGGTAGTGGGAGTAGATGGGACACTGGTGCATCGAATATGTGGGTGCGGTGTAGAGTGGTTGCAGGTAGACAAGATTGGACTCGTCTATAACCCCAAGGACGATGGGATTTGGACACATGATGGTCTGGACATATTTGGCCTGGCGTGTCACGCTGTTGACTGTGATGGGGAATGTGATCCAATGAACACCCTTGTTTTCTCAGAACCCTGGCGGTGGGTCCTTCTTGGTGCGGAGATCGCCCATTGCCAAGTGCATAACTACTTAGCCCATACGGACATCCTCCCGATAGATGTTGCTACCAGTAGTAGTCACTGCATGGGGCGTGTCATCGTTTATGCTTCCGTAAGAGATCTGGGGGTGCTCAGCTGGGTAGTATTGGTCCTCCTCTTTGTAAATATCTTCTCTAGTCTGGCTGCCTTCTGCTGCTGTCATTGTTCCACTGTGTGTGCGAACTGTTCGGTTCACCAACTGCAGGCCATTCTCTTCCACTCCCCATCTGCAGTCTTGCGCCACTTCTTGAGGCACTTGCAGGAGTCGGCCGGCTCCACTGTTTTCGTCCATTTCTTCCATGGCTTGGTCAGTGGAGTGATCGTTACATCCACTTCCTGAATGTTGTATGTCCCCTCCATCTGGCACAGTGAGCACCGGCTGCTGAAGTGGAGGAGTGGACACTGGGCTCGTCGTTGGATTGGGGAATCGATGCAGTACTTCTGCAACCTCTTGATGGGTGAGCGGAGCTCCTCCATTGGTTTCGGCGTTGATGGTGGCGTGCTGTACACCCTGTGCTGCCTCGAGGGACAGAAGTCCTTTGTCCAACTCGGCTCCAAAGACACGCGTCGGGGTGCCACAGTAGTAGGAGGACATTGCATGTAATGGGGAAGAAGAGGGTTTGTTGATAGTGGTAATAAAAGGGGGATGAGATGACTTAGCGACGTTAGCCTGGCTTATATGCGTTTCCGCCATGGGATTTGACGCCTTGAACTCCCTTATTGCCTTATTGGCGAATACATCATCCTTATTGACCCATTGATTGTCGGAGTCTGGATAACCCTTCCATTTGACAAGGTATTGGAGTTTACGTCTTCTGCCGAATCGGCGCGAATCCAGAATCTTCTCGACTTCGTATTCTTCTTCGTTATCTACCAATTCTGGAGGTGGGCACTGATAATTTGGGCCATGTGTTTCAGTTTCGTGATAAGGTGTGAGAAGATTGATGTGAAACACTGGGTGAATGCTCCACTGTGTGGGAAGTTCCAATTGATAGTTGACTGCGGACATCACCTGGACAACCTTAAAAGGTCTGTGTTGTTTGGGCGCTAGCTTGGCGGTTGGCTGGTTGGTGCATAAGTGGCGTCCTTCTAGCCACACAAGGTCCCCTATTTTGTGCCTGGGCATATCTTTGTGCTTGATCCATAATCTTTGTGCCCGTTCCATCAGTGCCTTGGCGTCTTCTTGGGCTTCTTTGAATTGATCCACTTAAAGTGACACTTGTGGAATGGGTGATGGCCTATCGATCCAATCAGTGCATGGGTTATATCCCATAAGGAGATCAAAAGGGGACTTCCATGTTATCTTGTGGGGCCATTGATTGTGCGTAAATTTCACCATTGGGAGATAGGAACACCAGTTATCTTGATGCTCATTAGTCCAGAACCTTAGATACTGTTCTAGCCATTGATTGGTGTGTTCTGATTGTCCATCGGTTTGCGGGTGATATGCCGTTGATATGTTTTGACTGATGCCAAGGATCTTACATAACTCCCTTGTGAATTTTGATGCAAATCGGGGGTCTCGGTCGCTGATAATCTTCATGGGTAGTCCAAATCTGGTGAATACATGCTTGGCATAAAGTCCAGCCATCTCTTCTGCTGTTATATCTTCATTACATGGGATAAAGAAGGCTGCTTTGATACAATCATGGTCGGTTACCGTGAGAATGGAGTCGTATCCCTGCGATAAGGGCAGTTTAGTGATGAAGTCCAAGGCTGTCAAGGTCTCAGCAGGGACCTTGGGTGCGACTTGCACAAATAAGAACAGAGGTTCGAGGGTTCTGTGTGTGACGATTGATATAGTTCAAAAGTCAAGACTTCGGTGGTGGGACCCTAGTTAAAGGGGTTCCCCTAGTAGGGTGATGAGAAGAAGAGAGGGGCACACAGAGTAGAGGATAGGACAAGTGATATTGCTGAAGTAAAGACGAAGACAGAACTAAGGAAATACTATGTCTATGGAGGGTTTATATAGATGAGGGTGACCCACAACTAACTCCTAAAACCCGACCCACTAGTAACTCCAGGGTCTGACCCACTACAAAGTCCTGGGCAATCACATGTAAGGTGAGCAATCACATGTAACGTAGATAATCACATGTAAGTAGTGCTGCGTCAATAGTCAAGTACCAAGTCCGTGAGAGTAAAGTAAAAGAAAAATGAAAATGTCCATGGGATCATGACATGACCCCCCTTCTTGGCGATTGCGTCCTCGCAATTCTTCTTCAGTCCCATTGTGCTGCAGTCTCCCCCTCGTCCCAAATGACAGGTTTATTGATGTACTTGAGGTTGCTACCAGATACTGGATAGTGCCAGCTGCACCCCGCCGTGTTGTCGTAGTGAGGGTGGTGGTATGGAACCACGCAATGGGTGTGAGTGTAGCAGCGGGAGTGCGGATACGCACAGTCGGATGAATAATGGCCATCCTGCTTGCAGTAGTCGCAGGTCTTCAACATGGGGCAGTTGGACGTGGTGTGGTTGATGTTGGGGAGCTTGCAAGTAAGGCACTTAAGGGGTGCCGGCTTCTTGATGGGGCGGAACGGCTTCTTGACCGTGGGTTTTTGCGATGCGTGGGACTCCTGTCCCCCTGACTGAATCCACCGGCTTACTCCCTGGCTTCTCCTCGCCATGCAGCCATGGCATCTCCAGCCTGTAGGGGGCATTGTCAACCCTACCATGGATGACATCTGAGATGGGGACACCAGCTGAGATGGCGATGTCCACATTGTTGCGTGGCTGATTGACATGAACTTGCCCCTGCAAGTAAGGGTGGAGGCGGGACCTCGCCTTGGCTGCATACAGACGCCTCCTGACCTCTGAGTGGCTGCTGCGCCAGTTGGCCAAAGCCTGACGAAGCTCCTGTTGCTGCCTCTGCAGCGACCGCTCTTCAAGGCACAATGCCCTGAACCTATCAATGTCAGCCTCCACTCCTGGGTCGGCTAGTCCTGCTACCGCGATGTCGACAGCGCGGTGGTCTGAGTTGGTAGGGGTGAATGGGGAAAGGTCGGAGTCGTCAGCGACACTGAGGAGGGGGTCCCAGAAGGGTGCTGCCACTAGATCCTGCCCATAGGGTTGGGCCTCTTCCTGCCTGCGCTCACGCACCACATGTCGATGAGTGTGGTGGTTGATGTCGAACTCTATGAAGTGGGGCTTCCTTTCCTCCCCGTCGATGTGAATGTTGAAGCCATACTTGGCGTGCATGGCATTGGCAGGGTCATAGCGTTCATAGCCCACAGGGGCTACAGCATCAGGGGATATGTCGAAGTCAATGGGTTCAGAGGCCGGGGATGGAGCGTTGAAGGCAGGGTCGAGCAGGTTGGGGTCAGGAGTGAGAGTACGTGGGGCAGGGGTCAAGGCAGTGGTCTCAAGGGCCTCAGGAGTGACTGGACGACTGTCCAGGTTGTAGTCCTGAGGTTCTGAGAGTCGCTGGCTCAGGGGGATAGTGGACGCAAGGACGGGGGACTCAAGGAAGAGGGGTGCAGGGGACGGTGAGGACAGGGCTTCTTCAGTGCTAGCGACGGGGGTGAGCGGCGACGAGATGCGCTCAAGGAGGGGGAGAGCAGAGGAGATCTGGGAAGGGGTCTGAGTGGGCGAAGACATGGTGTTGTGAGAGTTGGCAAGGGGAATGGAACTGATAGAGTGGATGGTGGTGGTTGCAGTGGAAGTAATGGAGCGGATGATGAGAGGAGTGGACGGGGTGGTGAGGTTTATATCCTCCAGGATCCTGACAGCGCTAGGGTTTTGCCGATGGAAATTTGTTATAAGTTGGTCGGCGTGTATGTGGCTAGCCGGTTCCCAGCTGTCATGTGCTTCGGAGAAGCCCTGCCATCTGATCAGGTACTCCATGTGTCCGCGTCGGCGTCTAGAACTCATGATCTGTTCCACTTCCCACTCCGGTTCTCCATCAACCAGCTCTGGGGAAGGTTCTGTGAAGTTGGGTCCATGTTCTGGGGTTTCTCTATACGGGGTAAGGAGTGACGCATGGAAGACGTTGTGAATCTTCCATTGGGGAGGGAGTTTAAGGCGGTAGGAAGTGTGTGAAATGGCGGCGGTGACTAGAAATGGTCCATAGCGCTTTGGGGCTAGCTTGGCAGTGGGGTGTGTTGTATTGAGGTTCCTGGCGTCTAGCCATACCTTGTCCCCAACACAATAGGGGACGAATCGTGTGGGTTTCTTGGTCATGAGTTCCTGGGAGCGCTTTATTGCCTCCTGTGCCTGTTGCCTTGCTTCTTTGATCTGTTGGAGCCGCTCATTGACTGATGGGGCCTTGGATACACGGGTGATTTGATGGACGCGTGGGACGTGTCCCATAATGAGTTCAAATGGGGTTTTCTTTGTTGTGGCGTTGGGCCATGAGTTGAGAGTGTATTGTGCGAGGGGCAGCCATGCTGCCCAGTCAGTTTGCTGGTAGTTGGTGTAGATGCGCAAGTACTGTTCCAGTCGCTGGTTTGTTCTTTCTGACTGGCCATCTGTCTGGGGGTGATAGGCGGTACTGATGTTCTGTTCAATGTTGAGGAGTCTGCAGAGTTCTTTGGTGAATGCAGCAGTGAAACGGGGATCGCGGTCGGAGATGATTCTCTTGGGGAGTCCATAATGGGGAAGTACGTAAGTAGCGTATAGTAATGCAGTGCCTTCGGCGTCAAGGGTTTCTTTGCAGGGAATAAAGATAGATGCTTTGGAGCAGTCATGGTCTGTGATTGTAAGTATGGTATCGTAGTCTTGGGATTTGGGGAGTTTCGTGATAAAATCAAGGGCAATGGTTTCGAAGGGATTTGCATGTGGGTCAGTGGAAATGGGGAAAAGGGGTGGCTTGGGATTCGTGGGGTTGTTTTTACGTGATTGACAGGTGGCGCATCCTTTGATGTAGTTGGTAATGGTGTCTTTCATGCCTGGCCACCAGTAGTCTTGTGAAATTGCGTGGAGGGTTTTGGAAATTCCGGGGTGGCCAGCCGTGACTGAGTCGTGATAAAGGGAAATTACCCCCCTCCTTAGACTGTCGTTTTCCACAACGACAAGTTGATCCCCGTGCCAATACAGGTGGTCTTTCTTTGTGAGGTTGTGAGTGAGCGCCCACTTGTTTAAGAGTTCTGGGCGCTTTAGTTGGTGGGCGCGGGTGCGGTCGTCAATGGAGGAGAGGGTGGCAGCGTTAATGAAATACTGGGGTGGAAGGACTGTGACGGCATCATTATCATCTGAGCCGTCATGGTGATCTGGGCGTCTGGAGAAGGCGTCGGCCTTGTTTGTATTGCCGGGTTGGTGCTGGAGAACGAAGTTGTAGTCTGCAAGTTTGGAGACAAGGCGGACTATTCGCCTGTTGATGTGCTGGGGGTTGCGGTAGTACTGGAGGTTCTTGTGGTCTGTGAGCACGGTGACTGGGTGTGGGGAGCCTGCTAGGAGATGGCGCCAGTTTTCCAGGCCCCTGACGACGGCTAGGAATTCTCTGTCATGGATATCATAATTGCGCTCGGCCTCTGTAAAGGCCTTAGAGTGGAATCCCACGGCTAGTGGTTTTCCCCGGCCATCCTTTTGTGACAGGATGGCCCCTGTGGCGAAGGCGGAAGCGTCCACTTCCAACTGGAAGGGCTTCGACATGTCGGGTTGGCGGAGTGCAGGGTTTGACAAGACAATGGAAATGAGCTTGTCCAGGGCTTCGTGACATTCAGGGGTCCATTGGAACCTTGTTCCTTTTCGTAGTAACTGGGTCAGTGGGCGTGCGATGGTGGCAAAGTTGGGGATGAAGGGGCGCTGATACCCCAAAACTCCCAGGGTGCTTCTGACTTGCTTGACGGTTGTAAGTTCTCTGGGCCAATCTTTCAGGCCGTCGGCTTTAACTGGGTCAATGGAGAGTTGATCTCCATTTACGATGATACCAAGGTACTCAATCTCCTTTTGCTCGAAGACACACTTGGAAGGCTTCAGGAAGTATGACTCTTCCTCCAATAGGTCCAGTACTGCGTGGACAATTTCTCTGTGACGCTCTAAGTCATCTCCTGTGGCAATGAGGATATCGTCCATATAGACGAAGAGCTCAGTGGGGTACTTGTTCTGTAGATGCCGAAACATCCTATTCATTGTGCGTGCAAATGTGGCGGGGGAATTGGTCAGGCCGAAGAACATGACACGGGGTTGGAAAAGTCCGAAGGGGGTTTTGAATGCCGCCTTCCATTGATCTTCTTCTCTGATACGGATGTTGTTGTATCCCCATCGGATGTCGAATTTGGTGAAGATCTTCTTCCCTTGTAGTTGTTCTAGGATAGTGTTGATCAGGGGGAGTGGGTATGTGTCGCGTACTGTGGCTGCATTCAGGGGCCGGTAGTCCATGATGGGACGGAGTTTCCCATCCTTCTTCTTCCTGAAGAAAAATGATGATGCGTAGGGGGAGTTTGATTCGACGATATAGCCCTTCTCCAAGTGCTCATCAAGGAATTCCTTGGTGGCTGCTTTCTCTGCTGGGGTCAACGGGTAGATCTTGCAATTGAGTGTGGCTGGGGCATCAGGTTTCAGGGTGATTACATGGTCTTCTTCCCTGGCGGGTGGGAAGCGTTGTGCCGCCTTCTCAGAGAAGACAGCAGTGTGACGTGCGTATTCTGTGGGGATTTCTGGGACGTGTTCTGGCTTGGCTTGCGCTGCACGCTCAGCCCACTGTTGTGCAACATTGTTGATTTTCATGAGGTTTTGCTGCTTCCTCCGCTGGTATCCAGCTGTCTCCATGACGATGCTTTCTCCCTTCAACTCATTGCGTGTCCAGTCGACTTCTGGGTTGAATGCTTTGAACCATGGGTGGCCTAGAATGAGCCGATCCCTTCCTAGGTTGGCAACGAAGAAAGTTTGTTTGACAACCTTTTCTCCTATTTTGATGAATAGGCTGCAGTAGTCTGTGATGGTGCCGTCCTTGTTGATGGTGCCGTCCACATTGTGGACAATTCTGGGGTGCTCTAATGGTCTTGTACCCATGCTGAGGGTCTGCAGTGTTCGGCGATCGATGAAATTGTCTGTTGCACCACAGTCTAGGAGGGTTTCAACTTGCGCATCCCGGTGCCACATATAAAGGTGAACGTTGACTGTCATTGAATCTTTCTTGGTGCTGTACATGTTGCTAACGCTACTGGGTTCTTCTGTGATCATGGCTCTGCAGCTCATGTAGTCGATCTCCATGTCCTCATTGTCGAGGTACTCTCCTCGCTCCTCCTCTGTCATGGATGCTTTGATGGCCGCGATTTGCTGGGCCTTGGTGAGTGGTACTTTTGGTGTGGTGCTGCTGTCAGCTTGTGGGACTGGAGCAGTGGTGTCAGTGGTGGTGTCAGCTACGCGGGCTGAGGTGTTCTGGTTCTGGCGGTTCTGGGGATACTGGGTACAGTTGCGGGCCATGTGGCCTTGCTTGCGGCAGCGGAAGCAGCGTCCTTCTGCTGCTAGTTTCTTGCGCTCTTCATCAGTGAGCTTGCGCAGTTGTGGGACTGGGGTGGATACTGTGGCGTCAACGTCCATTGGGACGACGCCATCATTGTGTGGTGCTGAGGGGCGTTGGTTGCTTTGGCGTGTGGATTGGTACTGGTTCTGGGTCTGTTGGCGGGGTCTCTGGTTGCTGCGGTTGTCGAGTCCCGCATTGTGAAGTTCTCTGTTGCGCTCAGTTTCTTTGCGTGCAGCTTCCTTCCAGCCATCCATGTCAGTGGGGATTTTCTCTCTAAAGAGAATGCGGCGGTGAATGTTTGCTTGGAGGCCCGCGCGGAAGCGGGCGATAGTGCCTTTGGCGTCAGGCTCCCAGTCAGCTGCGGCGGCAAGCCGCTCAAAGGTCGCGATGTAAGTGTCGACGTCGTGGTTCTTCATTTCCAGCTTCATGAGCTGTTCATAGGCGCTTTGTGTTTTGGTGGAATCCTTCCAGGCTGCTTTGAAAGCAGCTTCAAACTCAGTCCAGAGGACCTCGTCTGTCTCTGCGATGGCGTTGGTGGCGCGAGTGGTCTTGGCTTCCAGGGAAGCTTCTTGGGAGTCGACCCATGCATCTACATTGGGTCCGCGGATGTAGGAGAGTGCGTGGATGACGCGACTGTACGGTTGGTTCATGATGTCGATGTTCTTGTTGAGGCGTTTGTAGCGCAGGAACTCGCGCAGGAAAGCTTCGCTTTTGGAGTGATCTCCAGTGAAAACGGCAGGTGGGATGCCTCGCAGGGCGCCGCCGGTGACTGTTGGGCCAGACATGGGTGCTGTGGTTGGTGCGGTGGGGATAGTGGGAATAGTGGGGACAGTAGGTGCTGGTGGGCCGCTTAGAACTGCTGCGGCTATCTGAGGGAAGACTGTGGGTGCCGAAGGTGTGGCGTCAAGTGGGAGGGATCCTTGTAAGGATACTAGTGGATCAAGGGCTGCTGTGAGGACGTCGACGTCAGTCGGCGCACTGGGGGTTTCTGTGGGTTCGTAGAGTTGGTTGTGACGTTCAAGGATTTCAAGTTCTTGCCAGGTGGGTAATGGTACTTCAGCTGGGATTGCTTCTACTGCGTGTAGTTGGTTGTCAATGAAGTTTCCGGCGTGCCAGTGAGAGTTGGCAAAGACAAGGAGGTGGTAAGTGCCGTTATCAGGGAGATAGTAGCTGGTTCCAAGGTTTGTAGTAGTCCAGATGGCAGTTCCTCTAGCTGCTTGCGAGAGGTATGTTGATTTGTTCTGGTGCAGGGAAAGGGTACTGTGGTGCAGGGGGTTCTGTGGGTACTGGTGCTGTACTATGCAGCGAAGCGGTACTGTCTGAGGAGTCGGAATCTGAGTCCGAAGCAAGAGCGCTGAATCTGCCTGAGCGCGACGTGGTGTCTGTCCCTCAGATGAGGGATGGGGTGCAAGGTTCTAGGGTTCAGTGGTACAGTGGGTTCGAGGTGATGCAACTAGACGTTGCCGGTGTAGATAGTTCTGTCTTATGTCAAGGTCTCAGCAGGGACCTTGGGTGCGACTTGCACAAATAAGAACAGAGGTTCGAGGGTTCTGTGTGTGACGATTGATATAGTTCAAAAGTCAAGACTTCGGTGGTGGGACCCTAGTTAAAGGGGTTCCCCTAGTAGGGTGATGAGAAGAAGAGAGGGGCACACAGAGTAGAGGATAGGACAAGTGATATTTGCTGAAGTAAAGACGAAGACAGAACTAAGGAAATACTATGTCTATGGAGGGTTTATATAGATGAGGGTGACCCACAACTAACTCCTAAAACCCGACCCACTAGTAACTCCAGGGTCTGACCCACTACAAAGTCCTGGGCAATCACATGTAAGGTGAGCAATCACATGTAACGTAGATAATCACATGTAAGTAGTGCTGCGTCAATAGTCAAGTACCAAGTCCGTGAGAGTAAAGTAAAAGAAAAATGAAAATGTCCATGGGATCATGACAAAGGCAATGGTAGTGAATGGCATAGCTTCAGGTGTCAGAAAAATAGGTGATAGTGGCGCTTTCGTTGGCCAGTTGTTTATCTTGTGGTGTTGGCATTCGGCACAGCCTTTCACGTACTCCATTGCATCTTTGTGTATATTAGGCCACCAGTAACTTCGTGCAATGAGTTGTGTCATCCTGGCAATCCCTGGGTGTCCATATACCGGTGAGTCGTGATGTTATGCTTTCACGGCATAGGCCTGACTTGGGCAATTTAGAGGTGATACCACAATAATGAGTATGTAACTTAGTAAAGTATACAACTCAAGGCAACAAGACAATACTTCATGTCCTTGTGCTGCTGGTGGTAGAGATAGAGATAGGGAGCAATGGAATTCCTACTGTGAGAGGAAGGATACAAGTCAGAAGTGAAATTGAAGAAGACCAAGCTGAAGAGCCTTGGTCTCAATACGATGACTTATATACATGTATCGAGGTAGTTTTAAAACTCCTCTCCAATCTTGTACGACAAATAGCAATACTACCTCACAGTCTATAAAGACATGTGATTCTACTGCTGACTGATACGATAAGTCCATGACACATATACTCTTACTAACCCGGTAATAAGTATTAGTAAGGTTCCATACTTCTCGCATTCCATATCATCACCCCCTTTTCAGTCACAACATCCTCGACGTGATTCCGTACCTTTGATCCAACTAGCCATCTTTTCTTTGATCCGATCTAATGCTCCCGCCCTCTCAAGCCATTTGAGGCAATGGTCTTGATCTTTATCAAGGTCAGCAAGAATCGTTTCCAATTCCACTAACCTAGCCTCCAATCGACTTGTTTTCTTTTGCAGGATCCGAAGGTGGTGGATTTCTGCACATAAGGAAGGGTCCTTAATATCCCCTACCGCCTTATCGACCTTTTCCCGGTTTTCAAATGAAGCTCCGAAGACAATGCAGTCTTCTTGAGCATATCGAGGTCACGACCCATAGGTGTAGTGAGGGTGAGCGTATAGTGGTTTAGCGAAGGTTCTATCGGACTCATTGATGATTCCGATAACGATGGGATTGGGACCCATGATGACTTGTACAAAACGGGCTTGCCTCACTACCCCTGTGACCTCGATGGGGAAGTGTACAAAGTTTACTCCAGTGTTGTGAACGAATCCTGGAGGTGCAATACCTGCTTGATTTCGGCGAGACAGGCGCGCGTGGTGCACATGTGGGGATAGGGAGAGTACATGTCCATAAGACTGGACGTTTCCTCGATACATTGGGCTCCCGTCTGTATGGAGTAGATGTGGGGTTTCTTGCACACCTTCTTGGACTTCAGAGTGCTGGAGGAAGTCATGGCGAAGGGGGTAGAGTTCCTCATCTCCGCTTTCGTCATCTGCTGGTCCTGGATCCTGCAAATCAACTGCCATCTCTCCTCCATCTTCACCCTACATTTCTCCCCCGCATACCATATTTGTTCCTCCTTCCACTCCTGTGCCATCGTTTTCCATCACTTCTGTTCTTCCTGTTGCTGTTGGTACACGGAATACTGACACTTGGGCGAGTTCACCATCCAGGACAGCTCTGCAAAGTCCCACGATTTTGGCTCTTATGAGGGGGATACTTGTACAGACTTCTTGAGTGTTGGGGTTGACAACATGGTACCGTTCAGACTCGAGATCCGGTTCCACTGTTCCCCCGCTGAGTTCAGGGAACTGCTGCATGACGGAGACCAACTCCTTGTTGGTGATAGGAGTGGTGAGGGACTGGGACTCCTGCTTGGCACGGATGATGGCAGGGGTGAAGTAGGAAGACGCAGGGGAAGACATTGCATGTGAGGATAGGAAGGTAGCAGTGGTGTTTGCTGAAGAACTTAGCTTGTTGCATCTCTTCCTTTTATCCCTCCTAGGAGCAGACTTGGAAGTTTCAAACTCCCTTATTGCTTCTTCGGCAAATATGTCTTCCCGGTTAACCCACTGGTTCTCCGAATCTATATACCCCTTCCATTTGATCAGGTACTGATGTTGTTTTGCTCTGCTGAAATGCCGTTCATCTAGAACCTTCTCAATTTCATATTCTTCGATAAGATCTGGTGGCGGTCGTGTGTGAAGGACTCACTGGCTAGTGAGGCCGGTTACGCTTGGAACTCGGAAGGGGACGACGAACAATAGGGAAGAGGAGGAGGGTGACTAGGAGGAACAGAAGTAGAGGCTTGAGCACGAGCAGGACTGCGAAGGGAAGATTCAATTCTATGGTGGTAGAAAAGAATGGACAGGGGAGTCTAGCAAGTGATTGTCACAAGTGGACAGTCTGAGGGCTGTCCGTAATATTAGGCTAGCTTATATACCTAGTTACATGGTCTGTGCGCAGTAGAATACTCTGGAATACAGTGGAAGCGTTATAAATAGTATCCAATGGCGTTAGTCTCTCTTAGGTCTCGTGACCTTCTCCGCAGTACATCTGGTAGAAACTGGTAGAAGGCTATAGAAGGTCGTAGAACCTTCTAATACTAATAATAGATTCTTGTTTACCTGTTAGTAATTTGTTTGGACTCTGTCCACAAATAATAACAAGTTAAATCATCCAAAAACATCAGGCGACAATGAAAACGCGATATTGTGGACGCCTCTACTCATCACTTTTGCGCAAACAGACATGGTGGGACCATAGAGCCCAGGTTTCCTACTATATGGGAGGTGGAACCAAGGGTCCTAGTCGGACAACTTGATAGTACCCTTTCTTTGAGTGTGGCAAGTACTATTGATAGTACGTTAGTATAACTAAGTCATGAACGCGGCATACTAGTTCATGACATCGTGAGTAATTTGGCCCATGTATGAGTGTTTCTTTGTAAGGGGTGAGAAGATCGATGTGAAACACTAGATGAATGCTCCACTGTGTGTGAAGTTCCAATCGATAGCTATATGGGGACATCACCTGAGCAACCTTGAAAGGACCATGTCGCTTAGCGGCTAATTTTGCAGCCGGTTGATTGATCCATAGATTACGCCCTTCAAGCCACACTAGATCCCCTTTTTTGAACCTTGGGGTTTCTTTGTGTTTGACCCATGACTTTTGTGCCTTGATCATGAGTTCTTGAGCTTTTTGTCTGATCATCCCCATTTGCTGTAGCCGTAATTGTACCTAAGGAATCAGTGATGGTCTATCAATCCAATCAGCGCGCGGATTGTATCCCATTAAGATTGCAAATGGTGACTCCCTTGTGGTTTCGTTAGGCCAATTATTATGGACAAATTCCGCAATTGGGAGATAATCGCTCCAATTGTTTTGTTGTTCGTTGGTCCAGAATCGAAGGTACTGTTCTAGCCACTGATTTGTTCTTTCTGATTGACCATCGGTTCTCAGATGATATGCCATTGATATGTTTTGTTCAATTCCTAATATCCTGCATAATTCTTTCATGAATTTCCCTGCGAATCGTGGATCTCTGTCGCTGATAACTTTGTTTGGTAACCCAAAATGAAGAAATACGTGCCAGGCATATAGTTTAGCTATTCCTTCACCTGTAATTTCTTCGTTGCACGGTATGAATATTGACGCCTTGCTACAGTCATGATCTGTGACTGTTAATATGGTGTCATACCCCTGGGACGTGGGAAGTTTAGTGATAAAATCGAGGGTGACAGTTTCAAACAGCATTGCTTCCAGTTTTGGATATATTGGTTGTATGGGTGCTCTGATGGGCCTGGTATTGATCTTGTGGCGTTGACATTCGGCACATCCTTTGACATATTCCTTTACGTCATAATTCATCCCAGGCCACCAGTAATATTGTGCCACCAGTTCTGCTGTTCTCTTTATCCTGGGATGTCCGTATACAGGGGAGTCATGATGAGCCTTGATAAGGGTTCCCCTTGCGTATAGTCCTCCTGTAACTACCCTTTTTCCGTCTTTGTACCACATCCCTTGTATTTTCTTTAATTGATGAGCATTTACCCATGAGGATAGTTTCGTTTGATCTTGACTAAACACAGGATCTTCGGGGTTCATCTCTTTTGGTTCCAGGACTTCAGTAATTCCATTAGTCAATTCTGTTGTCATTCCCCTGACAAATACTTGATTGGGAAGTACTATGACTCCTTCGTTGTCTTGTTCCCCCTGATCATAATCAGGTCTCTGTGATAAGGCATCCACTCGTCCATTGGCTTTTCCTTTGATATGGTGAATTTCGAAGTTGTATTCCGAAAGTTCCAAAACTTCTCTGGCCACTCGTCTGCTGATCTTCTGTGGAGAACACCAGTATTGCAAATTTAGATGATCCGAGAATACTTTCACCTTATGGGGTGATCCTGCCAAATATGGTCTCCAATGCTAGAATGCTTTCACAATTGCCAATAATTCCAGGTCGTAGATGTCATAGTTCCGTTCTGCCTCATTGAGCGTGGCTGAATAATATCCAATAGGATGGCGTTTTTTATCTTCCTTCCTTTGGAGTAATACTGCCCCCACTGCAAATCCTGATGCATTGACTTCTAGTTCGAATGGTTCTTCTAAATTTGGGTGTGCCAGTACCGGTTCTTGGGTTACAAGGTCTTTGAGGGTTTGAAATGCCTTTTCTTGTTCTTCTGTCCATTGCCAATCCGTCTCCTTTTTGGTCAATTTGTTTAACGGTTTGGCATGTGTGGCAAACCCTCAGATAAATGGTCAGTAAAAATTGCAAAAACCCAAAAAAGATTGTACGTCCTTTACTTTATTGGGTCGTGGCTAATTTTTTATACCTTCGATTTTTACAGGGTCCATGCATGTTACCCCCTTTTCAAGGATTACCCCCAGGTAATCCATCCACGGCACATGGAACATGCATTTCTCCAATTTGTAGTAGAGATCATGTTCCGCTGATACCCGTAAAACGTCTTTGATGGCTTCAATATGTGCCTGAAGGTCAGTGCCGATTTTAGTTGCTATTCCAATATCGTTCATATAAACCCGTATGGTTGTGCCTTTTTATTCGTGTTTGGTGATAATATCCCTGCATATGTAGTTCATCATTGTCTGGAATGTCGCCGGTGAATTGGTTAATCCAAAAAACATAACTGTAGGCTCAAATAGACCATATCGGGTTTTAAATGCTGCTTTTTCCTCATCCCCTTCTTTGATTCTTACATTATTATATCCCCATCGTACATCTAATTTGGTATAGATGTGGGCGTTGCTAAGGTCCAATATAAGATCTGAGATAAGGGGTAGCGGGTATTGATTTCGGATAGTGTAATTATTGATCCTCCAATAATCTTGTACCAGTCTTAGTTTTCCATCTTTCTTTTTGACAAAGAAGAAGGGTGATGCGTAGGAAGATTTTGATGGTCGGATATACCCCTTTTTTAGTTGTTCTGTCAGGAACTTCTTGAGTGCTTTGTCCTCATCTTGTGTTTGGGGATATATCTTGCAATCGATGGCATCTGGTGTCCCCTTTTTAAATTCGATCGTGTGGTATCATGGTCTAGATGGTGGAAATCGATAAGAAGCTTCCTCGTTGAATAGGTGGGAAAATTCTTGATATTCCTTAGGCAGTTTGGCTTTGACGGAATACTGTTTTGCTGCTATTGCCAATTCCGTTGCTGTAGTTCTGATGGAACATTCTTGATCTAATTGTTGGATAATTTGATCTTTATCGATGGCAGTTAGCACTTTGGCAATTACCGATCTTTCTCCTCTTGGATTGATAGATTGGAGAACTACGGGAAGGGCGTCTTTGCTAATAGTGGCATGCCTCCACCTGACCTTTGGTTCGTATTGGGCTAGCCATGGATATCCTAGTACCATCTCTTCTTGTCCGGTGTTGGTTACCAAGAACTGCATTTCCTTGTAAATTCCTTTAGTTTGTACATCAAGATCCACACAATGAGTGATATGCCCCGCTTTATTTTCTGTATTGTCAATATTCCATATTTTATGGGGTCTTTCTAATTGTTTCATTCCCAGCCCCATTCGTCTTGCAAATGAAGGTTTGATGAAATTGTCAGTTGCCCCTGAGTCCACGAGGACTCTGATGTCAGCCTTTGAGTGATTTGTTCTTATCGAAACTGGAATTCGCATAGATCGATAGCGCGTAATGATCACAGAATTACAATTGACCACCCTCACCCAGGCTGATGGGTTCAGGCATCCTGAAAACCCTCTTTCGTCCACAAATCCTTCAGAATTCGGTCTTTGACTCCATCTCCCAATTCTGCTACTTGTCCCATCCAATATTGGGCTTGTTCTTCTTCTGTCATCCTAGACACTGCATTTCGTATAGTTGCGGGTTCGGTATCCATGGACCTTCCTTGACTACTTTGTCCTTGTCCTCGTGCCTGGTAACAATTGCAGCTAATGTGTCCTTTCTTTCCACAATTATAACACGTGATGTCTCTTCCATTTGGTCTTCCTCCTTGACCTCTTCCTCGATTAGGTGGAGAGTAAGGTGGCTGTGTGTAGTTAATATCCTCGGATCC